>VYZQ01022039.1:18347-31776 GCA_013400655.1 Mystacornis crossleyi
AGGGGATGGGGAACAAACAACCACATAAGGCAAAATCATGCTCTTCATTATGCTTCATGCTTACTTTTAGCTGGGATGAGGGGTTTAGCTGCTGTTAAAGCACTGGTCCTGAGAACGTTTCCTGTGTATGTCACAGGGAGAGTGGTTAAGCTATTAAAGTGTATGAATTTACAGTTCTGGCAGCTTCGGGGTGGGGAAGGAGGTTTAGAAGGTACACTGTAGGAATTTGTTCTGCTGTTACTGTGAAGATAAGTCTTTCCATGCTTAATGACTGTTTGTGAGTTAGTGCATGGGAAAGATAATTTTTGAAATGGCAATGGAAAAAATGAAATCATGTGTCTGGACCAGTTCTAAAGGTGTCTGATCACTGATGTGCCTCAGATTGTTTCACTGAAACGATAGAGCAGCTGTCAGTGCAAGCAGAGAGGTATCTGCTTTTTGATGCTGTTAGGAACATCTCTGCCCATGGCCCAAAGTTTTCAGGGGAAAAGTAACTCGAAATCCCTCAAGAAAGTGCTGTAATCACTCAGGAAAGGTGTTAGATGGATAAGGTATCATAAAGAGTGTTCTAATTTGTTGAAGAAGCACACTCAAATTAGCTTGTTGATGGGCATATCATAGAAGGTGCCTTTTGAGATTTGAGTATGACTGCAATTGATTGTAGGAAAATGAAGAAGAAACGTTAAACAAGCTCGGTTTCTGAAGAGTAAGTATTATGAAATAAAAAACTTCATTTGCAAAAAATATGTGAAGAAACCTTTCCTTTAAGAGAAGAGGGCCTGTTTTGAAAGAGGAGGATCTGTTAAGAGAAGCTCACTTTGAAAGCAAGGGTCAGAAAGGGAAAAGCTGTTAGCAAGGACGGTTTGTAACTGGCAAAGGTCTGGTAACTGTTTCTGAGAAAGTGTATCTTATGGGGTTGGACTTGTTTTAATTGTAGCAAAATTTGGGGTGAATCTTGGGAATCCATACTAGTCCTCACAGGATGCTGAAGAGGGTCTCTGCTGAGCAGAGGCAGTGAGTGCAAGGAAATAGAGGAAATTTCACTGAGATGTAAGCTGTTGAAAGGTACAGGGATCACTGCAACAAACATGATAACCAGAAACATAGTACTGAGTGCAAACCAAAATGACCTGGATACCCCAAGTCATGCTTCAAGGCTGGTTTGGTCGTTTACCGAGTATCTGATTACAACTTCAACAGGTCAGCACAGGGAGGGAAGACCACAGAGGCAGATCCTTATTATGTGATGAAAGTCAGAAAGGAAGTAAGAGTTTTGAGAAGAGATGAAGTATAGTTGTCTTTGAAAGAGACATTTTATGGTAGCAAGTCCTGTTTCTTGGTTAGGTTTTCCATCTCCTGAATATTCAAGTCCAGTTGTGCAGGGCAGCAGTTTTTATAGAGTAAGCACTAGCTTGTAAGTGATAGCTTTTAGATATGTGTTATTAAAAAGGAGACTGAAGGGTTCAACTTGTGATCTGCAAGTAAAATTTCGTGTGATTGCCATCAGCTGCTTGGAAGTGGAGAAAATTTAAAGTCAATGCAAAAACGTTTACTTGCAAACGTGTTCTAAATGTGGGTAAAGGCTACATTTTGGATCCCAAGAAAGAAGTGGTGGTGATGAGAGAATGGTCAGTGTTTGTGTCAGGCCTTGCTGGCTGTTGTTTATTCTGCAGAGCAGCAGCGGGATGGATTTGGCAATGGGGAGGCACTGAAAAAGGCAGATGAACTCGCACAGGTGGCCTTAAACTCAGTAAAATGGAAAATTAGGCAACTACTGAAAGGTATGTGCTAACTCCTGTGAATTAATGCAAAATTGTTCAAGTTAGTGAATTATGGACTGAAAATCTGATCTGCTGAGACTGTACTGTGAATTTCCCTAGGTTTTCTTTGTTCCAGGGGACAAATGATTCCACTCTTGGTTTCACAAGCAACCGAGACTTAATTAACACTTGGAAATTGCTTTGAGATCTTTGGGTGAAAAGCTATGAAGTTCTAAGGATATTTGATTAAATGCAAAGAAAAGCAGTGCTTTTCTTGGAGAACGATAAGAGTGTGAACTCCTATCACCAGGAATCATTTTCTGCTCTGGAGGCAGGCGTGTTTTGCTCAGTATTCTTATTCTTGATGACAATGGGTTGTTTTGGTGAGAGCAGCAGACTAAGAGCAGTGTTTGTGCTGTCGTGGTATAAAAAACCTCCCTCCCAGTGAGGGAGTGGGAGCTCCGCTTCTCTGGTGTGTTCAGCCTTACATCAGGGCACGAGCTGAAAGGATGATCACTTAATTGTTTTTTGCTTCGTGTGTGTAACTGAGTACTACTTACCTCGGTCAAGAAAACTGATTTAAAAGCATTTGGAAGGTACGGGGGAAAGCCAGGAATAAAGAGAGACTTCCTGACTGCCTGGCTGGGGGAGAGGAAGCCTCTGCAAATGTCGCTCCTCCCACACGATCATGGCGGCATCTTTGGTCAAGTGAGGCACAGGCTGAAAGGACTGGGGCAGCTGCTGGTCAGTGCTCGTTTCCTGCTGTTGCCACCTTCAGGTGAAGCTCAGAAGAAACAGCATTCCTGGCTGGTGGCTTAGGAATTTCCCTTGCAGCCCCACCTGGGAGAGCGCACGGATCAGACACTGCCGTCCAGGCTGATCTGTCTGGTAGGAAACTGGAGAGTAATGTCAACTGAGAGTGAGCTGTGTAACAGAGATGTTATCTACGTAGAATCAGACACGTACCCTCAATGACCCAGAGGAATCTCAGATCTTTTTAAAGGGGTTAGCTCTCCCTACCACCTGATAGAGTTCACCACGGGGTCACCTGGGTGTTTCTCCACTGCTTATGTTACCTGTGACTCTGTAATGATACACATTTTCTTTTCAATGGGGACAGGCAGGAAGATCATTGGAGAGTGGAGCTTTGATGTGAGACAGAGAAACCTAATGTTTGTGTACACACAGTTGATTAACTTAAGGTTACAAGGTGCCAAAAAAACCTTCTCGAGCTATCTGCCAAATAGGATCTATTACTTGAAGCAACATGGAAACAAAATTTACTTTTGACAGTCTTGTAAAATTCTGTCCAAACAGGATTAGCCTTCCTTTCACAAGTGATTAAAAAAAAGAAGAAAAACAAAACTGAAAACACTTAAGGCTATTACTACAAAAGATTGAGCTTCAGTGAGTAAATACTGATGAGATTTTTGCAAGGATGAGGCTGAGAGCTAAAGATAACAAACCAGTTACTATACTTTACTAGTAACTTTTACTAGTTACAGTACTAATATCAGTCACTACAACACCTCTCCTATGAGGAAAGGCTGAGAGAGTTGGGGTGGTTTAGCCTCGAGAAGACTCCAAGGAGACTTCACTGCAGCCTTTCAGTACCTAAAAGGGGCTTATAAGAAAGATGAGAACAAACTTCTTAGCAGGGCCTGTTGTAATAGGACAAGGAGTACTGGTTTTAAATTAATCTAATAATTAATCTAATTATTTAAATTAGATTCAGACTAAGTATAATGAAGACATGTTCTGTGATGAGGCTGGTGAAACACCAGAACAGGTTGCTCTGAGTATTCAAGGACAGGTTGGCCAAGGCTCTGGCCAGCTTGGATCATCTGAAGATGTCCCTGCTCACTGCAGGGGATTGGACTAGATGGCCTTTAAGGGTCCCTTCCAGCCCGAACTATTCTGTGATTCTGTGATTCTATACTGACTGTCATCAGCCACCCAATATCTCAAGGTTCTTCCTGTGGCTGCTGCTTTGGGAAGCAATTCCACTGCCACTGGAGGAACACAAAAGGTCACCTGTGAAACTCCAGCAGTACTGGTAAAGAACCATATCTTCCATTTCTTCTTTTAGAAGTAGTGGAGTTAAAGTCACCTTTTCCAAATGTTGTCACTGTGATAGTGGAACCTGTGTTGTATAATAACTCTGTCAGTGGAGAAGTAGTTTGACAAGAAGTAGCCTGTATAGTTTAAAGATCTAATGGTGTACTTTATTTGCAAACACAGACTTTCTGCTTAGTATACAGTTCAGATGCTCATGGTGGTTATTTCTTCTAAGGGAACCAAAAGCACTTCTGCTTTTAGATCAGTCAGTGGTGGGAGGCAAGTAAAAAGCTTGGAAGGTTAAAGAGGAACTTGTTCGTGACCTTTTTCTATGAAGACAAAAAGAGAAGCTGCTTTTCTGGAGAGGAGAACAAGCTGCAGGGGCAGGGGAGGAGGGTGCTGTGATGATAGGTCAACATTCTAAGTCTCCAGTTTTACATAAACTTAATTCACAGTAGCGGGAGTGCCTTGTGAAATGTGAGATTCAAAATCAAAATGAAATGGTTTTTGTGTGAGAACGTGACCTGTGGAGAGTGATATATGCCAGATCCTGCTGAGGATAACCTGGCAACCTTGATCACTCTCCAATCTTCAAAGCCATTCGGCATCACAGGAGCACGGCAATATGCAAATACTGAAACACCTGCAAATCAGACTCGAGGAGCAATCAAAGTGAGATAAACATTAATTAGAATGATACCCAAACCCTTAATGGAGGAAGGAATGTTGATTACACGGCCTCACTTGGGATTTCTTTCTGTCAGAGATGGTGTATGATGACAGTTTCTGATTACACTTACTCAGACAAGAAGTAAGACTTTAAAAACTGCTTAAATATGGAGAGAGAAGAGCAGAAGGCAAACAAGTTGATCTTTCTGTGAGCGGTTGAACGTGTTTGGCTGTTCATAGGAGTATGTATTTTTCCTTTTTGCCTTTCAAACTTTTGAGGTGAATTGGCTTTGTGAGCTGGTTTTGAATGCTTCCCTGGATCACTGTAAACCATAATGTCTTAGCAGACTTTCCTTTGCTCTCCCCATCTCAATCCTGAGATGTTGCCAGCTGCAGGGGCAGAAGCACTGCATGGGAGGGGAGAGTGGGCTTCGCACAGTGTTCTTTCTTGACGCTGTTTTGTTCCCTTGTTACCCTCCTCCAGCACCAGCTGCTTGGAGAGTCTGGGAATAGAATAAAATACAAGAACCATAAACTCCATCCCTTCTTATTCATGCCTCTTGCAATAAGGGAGGAATTTAATAAAAGCACACTTCATTTAGCAAAAAAAAAAAAGGCAGCTTGACTTTTAGGCAAGAAGCCAAGGCTTTATACAATAAATTTACTATATGTACCCTGAAGTTTAGAACAGCAATGCCAAGTATCCCCCTGCTATCTCTCAGGCTTGGAGCTTGGGCTGGGAGGTGACCAGAAGCCTGATTTGCTGTGATGTGTTCAGTCCTCATTTAAGGAAAAAGTAATTTAATACTTTGTCTGCCTTATCCTCCTGTGCAACTTCATTTCTCATTCTGCTCTGTAATGTTCTTTCTCCTTGGTTGATCGCTTACTTTTGTACTTCAGACATGAAATTGAAGTTCTTTGGTATTCTGGAGAGCTTTGCTCCAGCCTCTGTTACCTAACCTTCCTCGTTCACCTTGGTGTGCAGCTTGCCTGTCCTCTCTCCTACTTCAGCAGTTTTGTCATCCCTGTCACTTTCGAGTGACACGGACGTTCAACATAGAGAGCAAAGAGTCTCCTGCTGCTGTGATGCTTCCTTACAGCTGAATTCTGTCTCTCACCCACCTTTCTGGGAATCGGTCAGCCTGTCTTTNCCTTGGTGTGCAGCTTGCCTGTCCTCTCTCCTACTTCAGCAGTTTTGTCATCCCTGTCACTTTCGAGTGACACGGACGTTCAACATAGAGAGCAAAGAGTCTCCTGCTGCTGTGATGCTTCCTTACAGCTGAATCTGTCGCTCATCCACCTTTCTGGGAATCGGTCAGCCTGTCTTAAACCTTCCCTGATCTTAAACTTTTTTTTCCGATGCTGTCTGATCCATAGCAAATAGAGATGATAAAAATCACAGTTTTTTGGTTGGCACTGTGGAGTGCTTGGAGACTCGCATGGAAATGTAGCTTTATTGCCAGTGCTGACAGTACTGTCAGGCAGTATCCTGTGTCCTGGATGCCAGATTCCTAATGCCTCAAATCCTTTTCCTGTGGGAGTAAGGAAACAGTAAGTTTTCCACCATGAATAGACACAGACACAGCAGAGGTCTTTCAGTAGCCACCTGAATGTCAGAGGAGTTATAAGGGAATCACAGGAAGGGATCTGCTCTGTGGTTGTAGATGAGACAGAGGATAGGGGGCCAGCAAGAGAGGCCCTCAAAGGCTCCCAAGAATTAGGAGGAAGTATTCCTGGAACTTGCTGTGGGTGTTGGAGAAAGTTGCCTGTAAAATGGAGAGTACCTTAAGGCAGCAGGATGAGGGCTTTAGGACAAAGGAGAAACAAGATCTAAATTGGGAGTGAAGTGCAAAGGGCTTGAGGGCAAAAATATTTCAGAGGAACAAGAGAAAGTGAAAGCTTGAATCAAAGCAGCTGAAAGATTGGCTTTAATATCTGCTTAGATCAAAAAATAAAAGTCTGTATGGATTAAGAAATAATCCACTAGACAGGTTTAATCTGCCACATGTACTGCTTCCCCAAAGAAAAGCACTGGGAGGGGAGGGTTGATTTGGCTCAGTGCCCAGCATTTGAAGGTGGGTGATGTATTCTTTTTCCACAGACCCCCCTTTCACCTGTCCGGAGTGAAGCACTCCTGCTGAAAGGGAGGGGCTGTCACTGTAGCCTCCTGCTCCTTTGCAACTCCAGAGTCACACTGAATTTAACTAAAGGCGTTTCTCAAGCAGAAAAGAGCACTGAGAGCAAAATAACACAGCAATGGCTAAGAAAATAGGCACGGGGTAGGTTCAGATGCTCATGGTGGTTTTGCTAGCCTGAGCAATGGGTTCTGAGAGGCAGTATTGGGCCATTCTATTAACACTTATCCCTCTTGTCCCAATTGTCCTTGTTCTCCCTTAAATGGAGGGTAAGGTCTGAGTGCCGCCTTGCCTCCAGCGCTGCCCCTGCCATCCTTGGCCACATCCCTCCATCCCTTCCTTCCTGTTTCCTTTCTTTAGAAAAACTGCTTGAGTCCTTTGAGAAAGTTCAGTTTCCACAGCTGTAGAAATAGTCGATCATACATGAGGGGGTTTACTCCGTGTATTTTTCCAGTAAGAATATGGTATATTGTCTCTTCTAACTAACACATGCAGCTGTATCTTGAACTGTTCATGCATAACAGTCATGCACTTCTAGGAGCCTGTACATGTGATGGAATTTGGATTAGTTGGATTGAGGGGGTTTAATTTTTTTTTTCAAAGTTATCTTGTTCAGCAACAAATAAATTAATTCTGTAGATTGATATGTATTCCTTCTGTGTTGTGAGCCTGCATCTGAACCACCTCAGGTGAAGGTTTCTGGCAGATCCCCTAAGGTCAGTGGGATTTGGCCTGTCAAATCCTAGAGCAGGAGATCACAAGAGAAAGTACAGTGCATCAGAGAAGATCCATCATAGTTTGAAACACCTGAACTGGCACTGACTGAACAACTTCCCCAGCTTGTGCTGGGAGAGGGCTGTCTGCCTGATACTCCTTTTACTGATTTTATTTGGTGGGCTGTGGGGATGGATGTCTTCCCTCTTTTTTTTCCTTTTTCTTTGAGTGAGGGGAGGGAGAGGAAGAGGTTGGTACCTGGTGAAGCACTGGGGATAATGTGGGGCAGGAAGGGGAGTGAGGGAAGTGTTTGACTGCCTCACCGGACCCACTCACGTTCGTGGAGTGAAAGGGAGAACGCTTACTGGTTTCCAGGCCTGAGCTTGCGTAACTATTTGCTTAGCACTTCCTTCTGGGGGAGAAACATGTGCCTTGTCAGATCCTGAAAACTGTGTCTGGAAGTCAGCAGGGTACTGGCTAAAAGGCAACTGCTACCTAGCTTTTATTTGGAGCTTCAGGAAAGCTTTGTGCAGTTCTTCTAGGAGAGGTCCACTCACAGGTGAGAGAGAAAATTGCGTCATTGATCTGAGGGAGAGCAGCAAAGCAGAAATAAATGACTGGGTTTTTTCAGCTTTGAAGGGAAATAAAAATAGTCAGATGCCCCTGGGAGCAGTACTGGAAATAGTGTCAATCAATACAGTTATGAAACTTCTAGAAAAGAGGTGAGCTGTGAGGTGGGAAAATTTGCTGGTGAGAGCAGTTAGGAAAGATTTAGGTCCTTCAGAGGCATCTCACATTTGAACAAAACAAGGCAATGGGACAGCCCTATGACACGTGAAATGTGCTACAGACAGGTGCCAGGAAATGCACACTGAAAGGAACAACAGGAACTACTCTGAGAACCTGTCAAGTGTATAAGTGATGTGGACTTACTCCACTGAGGCAGAGGGAGGGTGTGGGAAGGAAATCATGAACAGATTTGTACTCAGTGTTTGTACAAAATACAAGCTGTTAGACTGTGTTTAAAATAAAAGGATGGGAAAATGGAGAATACTTCTGAGACGGAGAATCTCATGAGGTTCAATTTTGCTCATCTCCCACTCCAAACAGAATAAGGTAGAAACAGGCTGTGTGCTATCATGCCATATGCATAAGGAAGGGTTTTTCATGCCTCCAGGAAGAGGAGAGCATGGCTATAAACAAACAGAAATACTTGAAGCTGTTTAGAGAAAGTGGGGTTTCTTTTCAGAGTGGTACAAGGAGAGTGGGCTGCTTGTACTTGCTGTTTTTCACTACGTACATTGAGGGGGGGCTTTACATTTCTATACTATCATAGGGAATGTGCTGTCCAAAGTGAAAATACAGGAAAAGATGGATTTGGTACAGTTCGAAATTGGGAATCATGGATCGCTGCTGATCTCAAATTTGTTACTGAAGGGAATTACACAGACAGAGCAGAAAAAGAACATGGGAGCTCTCTGCTCAAAAGCAAAGAGAGACTCCTGGTGAAATTTAAAGACAATACTCGAGACTGATTTTTACAGGCACAGAATGGTCTGCTGGAACTCATTGCTACAAAACATTGCCAGAGTGGAGCACTGTCTCTCCTGATGGGTTATGTAGCCATAAAAATATTCTTCCCTGGCTTCACTAGAGGGGTGAAGGTTCAGAAGACTTTTCAGCTTTTGACCTTAAAGCTGGGGAGAACCTGCTGGTTAAGCACAGGGAAGGAGGGCTCTTCTGACATGGTGACTCCATCGTTACCTATAGCTGATGCCTGCTCCCAGCATCCCTCCTAACCTCTGGCTGGCCCTGTGTGACAGTTCCAGCAGCACAGCAGCCACTGTGCACGGCATGGAGGCAATTCCAGTTGTGCCCCTGGCTGCCAGGTGGGAAAGGAATATGTCCACAATGTGAATGCAGAGGTCCTTAACCACTGACTGCTCCCCCTGCTGCCACGGAGTGCTTTTCACGTCAGTCCCGAAGCATTCTGATGCTGATCTAATGGCATGGTTTATCCCCAGCTGGCAACTAAGCACCACACTGCCCCTTGCTCACTCTACTCCTTGCAGGGTGGGGGGAAGGAGAATTGGAAGGATAAAAGTGAGAAAACCTGTGGGCTGAGATAAGAACAGTTAAATAATTGAAATGAAATATAATAATAATAATGTAATGTAAAGGAAAATAACAGAAAAGAGAAACAGAACGCAAGAAAGACAAGTGATGCAAATAAAAACAATTGCTCACCACCAACCTGATGAAACCTGTCCAGTCCCTGAGCAGTGGACCCCAGCCAACTTTCTCCCTAGTTTATATGCTGAGCATGAAGCCATATGGTCTGGAATATCCCTTGGCTCAGCTGGGATCAGGTGTCCTGGCTGTGTCCCCTCCCAAGTCCTTGTGGTGGGGTGAGAGGCAGAAAAGGCCTTGACTCTGTAAGCTCTGCTCAGCAATAACCAAAACACCCCTGTGTTATCATCACTGTTTCTGTTGCCAGTTCTCCATCTTTCTGTGCCTCAAACAGCCACAGGAACATCATGCTGTGAGTCGTGGACTAGTCCTACTTCGTGCTGGAGTACCTAAAGCTCTCAATAGGATGGATACAAGCGTGTCTCAACCAGCACTGTTTTGCTCTGTGAAACAACCCAGTCCCCTGAGATTCACATCCTTCTCTGAGGGGCTGGCACTGGCTCTTGCCAGAGAAAGACACCGGTTCTGGATTCTTCACCTTAAGAAATGTTCTTGCCCCCTAGAATCTCTCAGCGGGTGGAGGCCAGCCGGGCACAGCTCCAGGCAATTGGGGAGAGAGTCACACTCGCCCAGGTGAAGATTGAGAAGATAAAAGGCAGCAAGAAGGCTATTAAGGTAGTGACTTCCGTGAAGGCTGCCTGGCCTCTTTTCTTCCTTCTGTCTTTACTCCTGGTGTAAGCTGTGGAGAAGAAAAGGTGCTCAGCTGCTGCAGCTGCTGCCCACTCACCTCCCCATGCCTTGCTGCTGAGCAGGACTGTGATGAGAATCCCATTCCTGCCTTGGCCAGCTGATGAATTTTAAACCCATGAGCCACACAGCTCCAGGCTTTTATGTAGCCTTTATAGGTTTCTGTCCCAGCTGCTTCCTGAGAAAGAGAGAAGGCCTGTGCTGAGCTAAGCCTAACGCCCCCACACTTCAGGCTCATAGACACTTCGGCTATTTGAATGAAAGCTGCTGTTAGAGAGCCTCCCTTGAGTGCATCTTAATCCCATTGAGCCATGCAAAACTGGTGAAAATCCTTCTTTCCCCATTCTCGCTCCATTTTATGCAGTCTTTCCAACTCCTCTCCTGCCAGTGGAAGCCTTTTGCCAGTGATCTCCTAGTACTTTTAGAGGGAAAGAGAGAAAAGCTCTGGCAGTTCCAGTTCCAGAAGTGGCAGCCCATGCACGTTTGGGTCTGTGCACGTAGCCCTTAGGAGCCTGTTGACTCCAAGGCTGTCCATTCCCACTGGCAGCACAGATTGCACGTTTACTCCACTCCATGTGTCTCTGTATTGTAGGATTGCCCAGCTGCTGGGATTTTTCAGTCCCTCCTTGTTTCTCCATAGGTATTTTCCAGTGCCAAGTACCCAGCCCCTGAACGACTGCAGGAGTACCGTTCAATTTTTGCTGGTGCAGAAGACCCAGCTAAACAGAAATGGCCAAGACACAAGATTCAGAGCAAACACCGAATGCTGGATGAAAAAGCTCTGCAGGTAAGGAGAACAGACCTTGGGAAGGACAAGCAAAGAGAAGCTGGGAGACTGTTAATCTCTTTGACAAAGTGGGCCGGGGCTTTGGGACGTAGGCTAGGAGTAGAACATGTTTTCATTTGGCCCGTCAGTGGGGAGGGTGTGAGGTCAGGCTGGGAGGCTTGTGGAGGCGCCCGTTGGCGAGGGCCATGTCAGTACAAGAGCTTGTCTGGGTGGCTGTCAACTGCCAGGTCTCTGGAGCAGTTCCATTTCCTGAAATGCTGCTGTGTCCTGCATCACTGTTGGTGGGTGATGCTGCCTGATCTTAAGGCATTGGCTGTGCATAGCGAGGCAGCTGGGATAAGGCTCATAGTTGTTTCAGAAATAGTTTCTGAAGGCTGTTATATAAGTTCTGGGGAAGGGGAAAGGTAGGAAGACTTGTGAGTGTGTCAGGAGAAAAAGGAGTCTTTCATTAGAGCATTTTTCTGCCCCAGGAAATCATTGCACTTGGGCGTTGTCCCTGGGTTGGAAGGAGAGGAGGACGAGTTGCCATGCTTGAAGTTTAAAAGTTGCTGTGTATGTGCTGTGTGAGGAGTAGCTGTTCTTAGCAGATTAAGGATCAACTTGACAACTTCCCTGCTTTCCACCCCTAAGGAGACTTCCTTCCTCATCCTTGTGTGACTTGGCCAAAAATAAAGCTGCCACTGCATAATTTATCATGCTAAACTTTCCTGAGTGTTAATGGAGTTGAGACCTCACACAGCAAGGTAGTTATGAATATTTCAGCCAGGCCAAGGAAGCAGGATTGCTGGCCGAATGGACAGCTGGCAAACTTGAGCAGGGTTCCTGCTTACTTCCAGTCCTGGCAGTAGCACGGGCAGAGCTGCATGGGACCTGCTGGTATCTGGCAGGGAGGCCAGCGAGTGCTGCTGTCTGGCTGGTGGCCCCATCCCACTGGAGTGTGGGGGGAGCAGAGGCAGGCAGGGAGTGGGCAGGGAGATGGGCTCCCCTCGTGAGGGGCTGGTGCCAAAGTACAGCCCCTTGCATAGGGAAGGGATTGAGAAGAACATCAGTTGTGAAAAAGGAGTGTCCCACAAAGAGCCAATGGTGTGCCTGTTGAGCTGGCCTGCTGGCTCCAGCAGGCTCCACGGCCGTTCCCCACAGCCGTCTGCCCGGGGTGCCACCTCTTCCAGTCCCAGTCAGTCTCTCCACCACTGCCATCTTCTGCCCTTTGTGACTAAAGCTGCCATCATCACAGGGACTTTGTTTCAGGCCCTGGGCGAGGTTTGCTCCCCTCTTGCGACCCAACTTTTGATCCTCCTTTGGGACTGTTGATCTTTCTCTGGCTTTGCTGAGTCTGCCTCATGAAGCAGTTGTCACTCTTGCCAGGCTCACACGTGTGAGCTCCTGCAGCACCTCTGTGGGGTGGGGGGATGCTGCTGTCAGCTGGTGAAGGATGGAGGGGCTGATGGGCTGAGTGGGGCTCAGTGTGGCCAAGCTCCGTGGGGGAATGTGACCACATTCCAGGGGGACAGGCCCTTCTCGGCCGTAGCTGAGCCAGAGCCTGACGTGCCTTGCAGTAATGAAATGTGACAGGGAGAAGTCTAATGTTTGCATTATGCCCTCCTCAATTATTCAAGGCTTTCAGCATAGGCTTACTGCCTGTTTTCACTTCTAATGAGAGCCTCTTTGCTGGGAGCAGTCGCAGTGGCCTTTGCTAAACTCTAAATGCACACGTGCACGCACCACCTCATCAGGAAAGCAAACTCTGCTCATGTCAGTTCGAGGGGAAGTGGTGGCAGCCTGTGCTCAGCCTTTAGGGTTTTTGCTCTGGGGGGTAAGCAACTGAGTTGGAAGTGTGTGTGGTTCTGCAGTTTATTTTAAAATGCTTCCCCACTGGAATTTCTTCTTGCCCCCTCCACCGCAAGCAAGTGAAAACCCAGCTGTTTAGAGGATGCTGTTTAGGTTGGTGAGGTAAGCACTGATGGGTAAGACTGCCAGAAACGCAGTGCTTGTGGTAAGGCTGGAAGGCCAGTTGCTTTGCACCCTGCAGTGGTGGCAGCGAGGCAGGGCTGCCCAGGGAGCTGGGCACTGCCTTTGTGGTGGGAGCTGTGTGTGGGTGCTGCACATGCCACACAGGAGACTGGAAGGTGGGACACAGGCTGGAAGACGTGGTCTGCCTGGGCTTTGGAAGAAGTCCAAGCGAAAGATACCATCCACTGCTGGAGTAACCTTGTTAGGCTTCAAAAGTGTCAGTAACTTGGCGTGTCCGTGTGAGTTCTGCCTCTCCCAGGGCCCACCATAGGCATGTGGAGGCTAAACCAGGTTTTTGTCACTTGCTCATCTTGAAGTGCTTTCCCAGCTGGCCTCAGCACTCCACTGGTGTGGGGGGG
>VYZQ01022041.1:0-15781 GCA_013400655.1 Mystacornis crossleyi
GGGTTTTTTTTAAGTTTTCAATGTTGAAGTTTGTAATTAATGTAATTTAAATTGTAAGGCACCTAATTTTAGTACAGTAAGTAGAAGAAAATTTTAAATATTTTTTGGTGCCCTGGAGCTTGGAAGTCTAGGTTTTTGAAAAGACGTGGTTTTCTACTCATCTGACTCTAGTGGCAGAAAAATTTAACTGGTATTGACACACACATATCAGTGAAAAGTGGATTGTTAATGAAATGATTTGGTAAGTAGTGTTTAAGGTGCAAATCCAAACTTATGAGTTTGCAAAAAAAATCACAATCAACTGATCAGAAAAAATAGTCTTTGACATAGCTGAAACCACGGTCAGAATATATTGCCTTGCTGGTATTTTAACTCATGTTAAATGAATAGTCATTAGGCAAGTCAATGTAGTGTTGTCACCCATGTCTCGCAATCTTTGTGACTGATAGTGTGGTCAAGTGTGGTCTTGGAATGGTGGGATGATGAACCAAATTATTTTCTCTTTTTTGGCATTGGTATAGGTTTGTAGAGGTAAAGTACACAGCAAGAATGTGATTGCAGAGAAAAGAAAGTGATTTTTGCACCAGTACAGAACAATAAGATCCTATTTGGTAGTGAAACTCACCCTGCAGAGCTTTAACACACATTGGCAATTGCATGCAATACAGATTTGATAGAAAATTGTGTTATTCACTTCATGCAGATGGCACCCTAGCAGGCAAAATCAAAATCAGAACTTACCTTACTCGAGAACGTCCATTATTTTTTGACAATTCAGAAGAAGAAAACTTGAAGATTTCTTATAATGTTTGCTGTGGATAAGGGACAGTGTTCTGAGAACTTGACAATATGGAAGAAAATTCAACAGGAATTTTTATTTTCACATTGAATCAGTGAACTCTGTATTGCTGTATTCTTCCCAGATAAAGATTGCTTGCTTTGTTTTTGTTTTTAATGGAGGGGTTTCAGTTAAAAATACGAAAATGCATTCTGGAATTTGTGTTTAGAAAAGCCCTTGAATAGTAATATACTTACTATGCTTTCACCTCTGTGTTCTAACATCCAGATGGTCGGGGTGATGGCTTTGAAATAGTTGCTGAATAATACATTTGTCTGATAATATTCAGTTCAGTGTTCGCACTGACTATTCTGAACCTGTGGTTTTACACTTACAGATAACCATCCATTTCACTTCTTAGCCACGTCTGCCATATTGCCCAACATGGGCCTGCTTTCTCAGAGTTTTTAATTTTCATGTATAAAATGTTTATGAATTTGGATGCTAAAAATGTTTATGAGTAATTTAGCATGCATGCTGGAGTATTTAAAATGGCTTATTGTGTCTGTCTGCACCATCTGCAGAGTAAGTCACTAGACTTTTCAATTATTCTCATGGGAAAGGATGTTTTTAAGCCTTTAGTTTGTTCTAATCAATGCATTTGCCAATGCCACATAAACTGCATATTGGAAGTAAAAACCCCCTACTATGTAAATATATTAACTTTTAAATGCAGCTAGAAGTTAAACATTTGGATCAATGACACACTGATTAATACTGATATTCTGTGCCCTTCTTTAGGAAGTACAATGTTAATGACATCAGCTCTGGCCCAAAAGGAATCTTCCAGTTCAGTCAGAATAAGTACAGAAAACTGCTGGCAGCCCTTCCCTTAGATTTCAGTTATCTGAAAGCCTCTCGTTAGCATCTTAGAATCAAGATAAGTGACTATGCAAAATGGCATTATGTGGCTCTTCATATTTGTCACTGTTCTCCATCTCAGATCAGTTTACACTTCAAAAGCTGATTTTCCCCTCCATGTCCTCATAGTACAGGATCTTGAGATTCCAGCTGTGAAAATGATGTGTCCTGATGTAATGAGACTTACCAGATCCTGCAGAAAACCAATGTGGAAAGCATTATTTTTCCTTAATCAGCAATACAATACAATATAAAGATATTTTGAAAATATTTTCACCAAGAAGTGATTGAAATTATGATCATTTTATTAACCAAGTGATATGAGTTCTGCCTTTTCTTTCCCATTTCCGAAATAAAAGTATTCATGGTTCTTTAGCAGATCTTCTCTTAGAAACAGAAAGTAAAAGTTATAATTAAAAAAAAAAATCTGTAGCAAAACTGTAATATGTGTAATAATAAAAAAGAACAGAGATTTTAATCTCTGTTATAAAGGACATATTTACAAATCCTGAAGTGGTTATTTTACTGCTATTTCTGTTAAATAGAGATTGCCTCTGCAAAGAGTTGTATCACCTACAGTGTTCCAAAGAGCATTTTTTCATTG
This sequence comes from Mystacornis crossleyi, assembly GCA_013400655.1. Classification (NCBI taxonomy): domain Eukaryota; kingdom Metazoa; phylum Chordata; class Aves; order Passeriformes; family Timaliidae; genus Mystacornis; species Mystacornis crossleyi. The sequence continues at coordinate 2,304 of VYZQ01022041.1, forward strand.
CCCCCAGTTCTACTAAAGAAAAAAGAAATAAAATGAGCATTTCAGGCAGTCAGGTTAGAATAAACACCATTTGAAAGTGATTTGGGCTAATTTGGGTGCCTGTGCCTGAAGGACAGAGCCCATTTATAGAGACTGATGAATAACTTGGGTTGGGGGAACATGTGTTATATCTCCAGCTGGCACAGCAAGAATCAGAAAAGAGAGTATGCCTACAGCCTAAGTCATACAAACCACGGGAAAAGGATGCTGGGATGGAATGTTTCTCACTTTCACCAGTGTGTATATTATATCCATGCAAGGGGCTATAAAAATACAAACAAACTTCCCTGCTGATGATAATAACGTCTGAAGTTATATTAAAAGTTAGCAGATAAGGGAGAATTAGGTCCACCTTTCCACTCTTTTAATGTAACAAGTGGGTTATTTTGGAGATTATAGGGAATGTTTCCAATCTTGGCTAAACTGTCTAATATGCTGAATGATAAGAAATGCATTGCCTTATTTACAAAGCATATTTAGGTCATGCTCTGCATTAGGACTAATCTCATAGAACAGCTAATGTATGATGTGCTTCTCTTCTCTCCTTCCAATGATACTAGAAACAAAACAAAACAAAAACTCCACCATAAATACAGAAGAAGAATGAGGGATGAAAATGCATCCAAACAATGAAATGCAGTGTTACAAAAGACACATTAATCTCTGTAAAATTGGAAGAAAATAAAGATGTTTTTCATGTTCCTTGCAGAGTGGGCATATAGAGAGTATGCTTTATAAACTCTTTCATAAAGAAGTTATATAAAAATATTAGAGTTAAAAAAATTTGACATGCATATTATGTCATTGTGACTGTTTCAATTCTGACCATATCATTTCTATACATGCAATTTTCTTCAAATATAACATGGAAAAGGAAAATTTCTTTTGCACAGTTGAACATCTGCTGCAGGGTACATATTTTGACATATTGACAGATTTTGGTCTGTAATATTCTATGGAGAAGAAAAAATAATCCTCCCGGGTATTAAATATTTCAAGCAGTAGCTTAAATATGTTGAAAGTATGTTGTATTTATATTCAACTCAGAGCTAGCATCCAAGGAGTTTATGAATTGCTGAAATGGATCAGCAGAGTTAATTCTTTTTATTTAAAGTTTTCTTTAAGGATGAAAACAACTGTTCTGTTTTAGAGAACTGATTTGGAAGCAGCAGCAGCCTAACTTTAAATGGGACTCTGTCAAGGCTGGCAAGAACAGAATTGAGAACAATTGTGCAAGGAACTGTGGCTCCTTGAACTTCTTCAGGGGAACTATTTGCATTCCTAGTTTCTAGTTCCTGGGCAGAATAATTTCCTTTTGCCTGACAGCTTTCCAGTAGGTTAAATGGATTTGGTGACAAGGGACTCTGGAAGTCTGTAATATAAATGCTGCAGGGATATTTAAATTACATAAGGTATTCAAGGCCTTTGCAAAGCTTGGAACATCTTAAACCTGTCCTAGTCCATCTTTCCTGCTGAGATACCATTTCAGATAATTGGATCTCCTGCTATGCGCAGAAGTCAGGTGCAGATAACACCCAGCTTTGTGTATCTAGAAGTAAGAAGAGGCTTTCTGTCATGCATATGTCAAATTAGTTTAAAAAAAAAAAAAAGGAGAAACACATAAAACCAGAGGACCAGCTGACTTGGTCTTTCCATGCACAAAGAAATCTGAAATACCTTTTCTTAAATTAAAAAAAAACACCAAAACATTTCAAGGATATTCTGTGATACTTCATGTACTAGGTTGCAATCACAAGGTTGTGTTAGTTTCATCAGCGTTCCAAGACAGGTAAATATGGTAGGAAGAAATGTGTTCTGTCATCACTGGCTTGCTGGGACCCATTGCCTTTTCCAGCTGGACCAAGCCTTGGTAATTCATGTGATCTAAAGGTTACTCACCACCGATCTGATGCTGAAAATGGTGGGAGAAAAGGCAATGATCCCTCTGCATTAACATATGCATCCTTTAAAAAGTCAAAACAAAATATGTGTGAGCGGGTTGCATAGACAAAGGTCATCTAGATAGAGTAATAGCAGGGAATTATCACTCATTTTGGGTAGTGAAGACTGTTGACCTACAAATGCCATATATAAAGAAAAGGACCTTTACTCCTCACATTTAGATACCTGCACTAAGCTCTTCCCTAAGTAACTGGCAGTTTATCATTCAAGCTATAGAGCCGGCTGGATTATGAAGTACCAAATGTTCTTGAGGTCTGTCTGTACTTGGAACATAAAATGGAAATGGCACCAGTTCTCTTGCTGTATTAAGTGCAGTGAGCCCCTGAAGGCACTAATTAGCCAAATGTCACAATAAGCAGTTTTATGTTTTTGCTTAAACTTGACAATCACTTAAGCTAAAGTATAAAAAATGGTGAAACAATCGGACAAACTTTATTACAGAAAAAAGGTGTGCTGGTTTGGGCTGGGGTAGAATTAGTTCTCCTCAGAGTGACTGGTATGGGGCTGTGTTATGGATTTGTATTCACTGTAGGGTTGATGTTCCTATTACTGCTGAGCAAGGCTCACATAGAGCCAAAGCCTTTTCTGCTTTCTGTGCTGCCACACACAGGGGAGGAAATTGGGGTGCATAGGAGGTTGGGAGGAGACATAGCTGCATCAGGTGACCCGAAGTGACAAAAGGGATATTTTGCTCATACAAAGGGGCATTGTGCTCAGTATATGAAGAAGGGAGAAGAAGTAGGAAGGAGAGGGCATTTGGAGTGATGTCATTTGTCTTCCACAGCAAATGGAAACCTCTCTTAAGAGGAAGATTCGTGCCTTTTATAACACTGTGCTCTCATGTCAAACATACATTCCAACTGCTGAGGCCTGAATTTCTCCCCACATCGTGTATGCATGTGCTTATTGCTCAGTTTGTGTGTAAATCATTCAACAAATGTATATTTGATGGGGAGAAAAGCAAGGAGCATTACAGTGAGCAAAATATATTAGATTAAGAATGAAGTTGTGTAGCAGACATTAATATTAATACTGTGAAATGTATTGTATGCATACATGTTTAGATATGGAAATGATCCTGAAGCCAGTCTAGGTTTTCTCTGTCTGTTTTTCATATAATCTTAGGAATTCATTAGAACTGTATTCTAACCTCCTTCTCTTTGTGCCTCCAAGATTGACTTCATTTTGGTCTAAGGTATTCGCTACCAGCAGTAGCACAAATAGGACCTCACCTCACCTCATTACCTGTAGTCTTCATGGGACTTGTAAAGTTCCACAAACTTTAAGTAGCTCTTATTCCTAAGCCACTTGATATTCCTTTTCTGCTGAAATATAATGATTTCAAAATCTGGCTAAATTAATTAAAAAAAAAAACTTCAACATCTATTAAAAAGAAAACACCTGTGGTGGGGCAGTGTTCGATTCCAGCTCTAGAATGCAATTCTAAATGATAACATATCATACCACTGGGCTTATAACACATGGGTGATGTAAAATGCTCTCCAGAGACATTTAATTCTTTCTAATTTAAGATCTTAAACTTAAGAAGCTGGAAAATTCCCATGTGTCTTGATCAACCTTTAGGTGTCTTTCATCTTTTGAAGAGAACGTGTTGTCTCAGTGAGGAACAAAGGATCTGAAACAGATTCATTTTCTGTTATAGTCATAAACCTAATAGATCACAGAATACTTATTTATCAATATGACACTTGTCATTTTACCTAGCTTCATTAATTAATGTATGCAAATATAAATTTGTAAATGTAAAAAGGCTGCCACATCAAAATAAAGCAACATTATTAATGTTGTTTCTACATTTTCATGATTTTTGTGTACCTCTTAGCATAAATATATCCTCTATATCCTATGCAGAGGCATAACTTTATTCCTGCTGCTCTTTATTACTTGATCTTACAACCTCGTTGTGAGACAACAAAGAGTTTAGGAGTACAGTTTGTATGAGCACGATTTCAGAATCAGGGTTCTTTTCTGAGTTGGTTTCTTTCTTACTGCTTCACAGGAATGAACAATTAATCAAGTCAGAGTCTAGTTCCGAAATTTGAAAACAAAATAGTTACTCGCTCTGTAGTTGCCCTTTATTTTAAAAGACTCCAGCACAACAGAGAGAGTTTTTCACTGTTAGTGCTTAGTCCAGTGCTAATTTGTTTTCTCTTTAATAAAAGAATGAGTGGTAACTGAGGCTTCGTTTTCACCTGCAATGGCACCCAATCAGAACATTATAAGTAATATTAACAGAGTATAATCTATTGATAACCTTTAAAGAGAATTGTAGTTATTACCTTAGAAAATTCTCTCATTTATTACTTGTGTCTTCACTGAATTTCAGTACCTTTACGTAGGAGAAATACAGATGCTAGGCTTCAAAACAGAGAAGTAGGATTTTATTATTATAATGGCTGCAGGCAGTGAGTATAATTAAAAATTTTTCATATTATATGGGATTTTTGAAGATGATGATGGTTACTAGACCAGGGAGTTCACTGCAGAGAATAGAATGAGTTTATAACTTAGGGCTAAATTATTTATAAAGGATATTTTCTCAGATCTGGCAAAAGTTCACTAAACTGTTTAGGTGTGCTTCCTGAACAGCAATAGAAGCTTTTGTTGGTGATGAAGTCCTTTACATTGTTAGCAAAAAGATGGATATTGAGATGTGAAAAAATTTTTGAACATACACCCTTTAGAAAAACAAAAGTCAAAGAAGTCCATCTTTGGTGCTGCAAAATGCAGTGGCAGAATTAATTTTGTCATTTTTCTGATCCCAGGTGCTTTCATATGTCTTTTATATCATCCTCTTGGTCCCAGTGTTCTAGCAGTAGGCACATAAGTTCAGAATTGTAGTGGTTTGATTCGCATTTTCCCCTTTTCTGTGAGATAAGAACAGGGAGGAATACAAAGCAGGCACCAAACTTAAAGAATATAATGAAGTTTATTACTACAACTAAAAGTAAAGTGGAATAAAAAGGAATTAAAGCAAATTAACCCCCCTTTTTCTCCGGCACCTCCTCCATCCACCTGTAATATAAAGACACAAACTTAAAAGCAATTCAGCTAGTTTGCCCCTCTATAACAATCTTATGTCAGTCCATTGAGTGAGAGAAGTCTCTTTTGCTCAGCTATAGAACTTTTCCACAAGAACAATCTTCTCATGGCATCCATGTCACAGCACAACCGCCATCTGGGGTGGTTTTCTGTTGACATGTGAGGGTCCCTTTACCTTGATCCACAGCTTTTCCCACAACCGTGTTCAAGGATTCACCTTTAGCTGCAGGGGGTATAATTTTAAGGACAAGCACTTCCAGAAAAACAAAAGTTCTCTTCATCCATCTCCAGGATAAAATCCCCTCGCTAATAGAGAGAAAACCTGTAGTAAAAAATTCAACGTCCTTCTGTAGGTAGCTCCTCTCATCAGATCGGGGCCAAGGTTAGCATTTCACCTCAGGCCTACACCTTGGTTTGAAACAGTCCAGGAAAAAAGAAGAAGAGAAAAAACAAATCCAACATCATCTTCATCTCAGCTGGAAAGCTCTTTCCCCCCCAAAAAGCTTATAATGAAATTAAAAGGGAGTTTCTATATCTGAGTCCATCACCATAGGTTTACAAAAGAGCTTTCAGCTTCTAGCATCTCCTCTCTCTCCTCTCTCTAGGCTTCAGTCCTTTCTTCTGTGTCTTTGCCTTTCCTGGGAAAGGATTGCAGGTTTCATATCTCGGAGGAAAAACTTACAGCACTGTAGAGGCCAGTCCTCCCGTGCGGGACCTTGAAAACTGGATGTTATCTCTCATGAAGCAGCAGCTTCTGGCTGTTGCAGCTGTTTGCAGCCGGAGCTGGGTATGAAAGGGAGGGGGGGGGGGGAAGCATCTCAGCCCCGCCACCCCTGGGCCTGGGGCTGTAGCCCCCCACCCCTGGGGCCGAGGGCTGTGGCCCCCCACCCCTGAGGCTGAGGGGAGGAAGGTGAAGGCCATGGCCCCGCGGCGGAGCTGGACCATGGCCCGGCCTACCCTCCCACCAGGCCGCACCTGGGTTCGTGTTGGCAGGGCCCAGCCGGGCCCCGCCGGGCCAGCCCAGCCCCCCCCAGGGGGCTGAGCGGGCCCTCTGTTACCTCTGTCTTCGCCGGAAGAGCAAGAGAAAGATTCCCGCCCTTCATCTCCTTTTAATCTGAATTCACAGGGCGTACCCCTTCTCTAAGTGGCTCAATAGAGCTGTCGATATTCAAATTAGTTAATTGATTGGTTCTGTCCAGTTCTGGAGGAAATTACAGCACCTGTTGCTGCAAACAACTTCCTCCAGGAAACAGAGCCAAAAGGAAGAAAAACCTGAAAAGCAGGAAGAGGTGTCAACCCATGACAAGAATTCTCTCTGATATTAAAAGCAGGGAAGTTTTACATTGTCGTTAACTCCTTTTTGGCATTCCTGTGCTCCAGCACTTTCTGTGGTTGAGTATTTTCCTGAGTTCTCAAACAAATATTATCTACCTGTTCTTCAGCTCAACTCTCACATAATGGTAGGTGTTGCTATTCCTAAATGAACACAACTAGGAACAGTAAGTCATATTTAAAAAGGAAAGATGTAATCCTATGAAGGAAAATTTCTTGAAGGATACTTAGATTATCTTGTTCATCATCCAAACTGTATCATTACTATAAACTGGTTTAGTGTATCTTATGACAAATGACAAAGATACAGAATCCAACAAATATTTATTTATACCACTGCTAAATGGAACTCCCTGGTGCTGGTCTTCAAGCTGAGAATTACAGGTTAGAAGATTTTTTTAACTGTCCCTGACAGGTTATAAAAGCTATTAGCTCAGCGGATAAACCAGTAATGGTTAAAAAAAATAGTGGATAACATCAGATATGAAGAAGGATGTGGAAATGTAATTTTACATCCATATAAATTCTTAGGATGGCTACACTATTAGTGCTGCATTCAGTTCCAGTGGGATCAGAGACTATAGATAAGGAAAATGAAAACAATCAAGAGAATGAAGCAGCTGCCTTACAAAGAGAGACTAAAAAGGCTGGGATCCTTCAAAAGTCTGGAGACCAGGAGGGCGAGGAAGGATTATGACTGAGTTCACAGTCATGAAAGATTGCTTTGTGTTGAATTCAGAGTGGATAGCCCAAGTGCCACCGTCCTACAACTGAGACACTTGATGCAGATTTATTTAAAACAGATAAAATGTAGTAACAGGTAGAAAGTATATTCTTATCTTTAGGCTTCCATCCATCCATCCATCCATCCATTTCTAGTTACTGCCTTTTTTCATGGTGGCTAATGAGCTGATGGAATTTTCCAGCGCAGAAGCTTGTGGAAGCAGGGAATATCATCAGGTTCAGAATATAATTAGGCCAATTAGTGCAATGACTGAATAATAGGATGTATCTTACAGGTTTGTGTTCTCTGCCTCAGCAGTGGCTCCTGTGGCTTTAGTCAGATCAGGATAATTGGTCAGATTGAGCTGACCCATTTCTAAAACTCTTAAAAGCATTATTCTGCTGAAGTTGCTCATTTGTATGCTTGTTAAAGGATTTCCTCATCTAATTCTCAGTTACTCATAGAATTTACTTGGGCTATCTCTTCCTATATTTTTACCATAGCTCTTAAGGGAATGGGACTCCAGTTACACATTTAGTCATCTGGACTAAATCATAATATTCCTGTGAATTCTTAGATCCAAAAAAATATTATTAAAAATATTATAATTTTGAATATTCAAACATACACACATTGGATTACTCACAGAAATGGTACGGTTGATTTAATGTTATATACAAGTAAAACAGGTGACTCATGCTTCTTTAAGAAAAAACATAGCTACATTGGTGTTACCATGGTGTTCTCTGGAATAAATGGTGAGGGCAAAATACACCAGTTTGGTATAGATTCTTTTCATGAGGTCATCACAGACTTTCATAGGCACCTCCTCTCTGCAAACCTGGTTTCTCAAATTTAGACTAGTGTGTACATTGAAAATTATTTTCCAGAGGTTGAACTAAGTGATTTAAATTTCAAGCTCCTGGTTAATCTTGATCAGCACTATTTAAAACAACCCAAAAACTAAACCGCCCCAGACACAACAACCTCACAGTTAATGAGGCTTGTTTTGAATCTGATGAGAATTTTCTTTTCAGGGCCACCCTAAGTTCAACAAATCATGATAAAAACTATTTGAAACAGCACACTTAGGGACCCTTGCCCTGTCTCCTTTAATCAAGCTTTGCAGACTGAAGCAGTCTTATGAAGCAGTTAAATATATAAGACTTATAAGCAGTCTTAAATGAAGCAGTTTTAATACGGTCCAGCATTGTTGTTTAGGTTATTGCTTTGGCAATAGTTCACATTTCTTTAGCAATTTGGAACACAATATAACAATCCCACACCTGGATTAGTCTTTAAGGCTTTGTACGTATGAACCACAGCAAAAAACCAAAGCATGTGGAAGAAAAGAGGATGGGGTGTCATGGTCAAAGTAAGGCTGTTGCAGAAAAAAAAAAAAAAAAAGGATCATTTTCTCCCCAAATCTTGTGTGTTAAAAGGGAGAGGTTAAGTTATGGAAGGCTTCATCGTCAAATCCCATGTATCATTTCTGTCAGCAGAATACAGTAATGAGAACTGTTCCCATCCAATGCTCTAGGTCACAAAGCAGAGAATAGTCTTTATATTTTGCTTGTGATGTCAATAACCCACACTGGTGTTTTCATGACTCACAGGAAACCACACGGAAATGTGCTGACCACCCTGCCTTGGCATCTAAGATTTCCTTCAGATATGTTTAGAACATAACATAATTTGCTTCCTCTCAGTTGGTTTCCTAAGCTGTTATATATATCTTTTCTTATTCATATGCCAGAGAAAGAAGATAAAATTTATATACAACACATAAAGTTGATATATTCCTCAAGGTTGTAAAGAGACTATTTTCTACGCTGCAAATATTGGTGTGTGATAGGTAGGAAGGCCTGCAGTTCAGATACTTCACATTATAAATCATTAACTTCAAAGTCAAAGTAACTGGACAACTCAAAATTTAATAACTTGATCAAGTTTAAAAGGAATCTGGGCTGAAATTCTCCATGCAACATGTGGAGAATGTTTCAGCAGCATTTTCTAACAGTTTAGGGACAATAATTAAAGCTGTTTCTTTAAGAAACCATGTAATCTCCTGAATACTCAGCATGTGACAAAAATCTGAGCCTTTTGCCTTCTGTATGAGAAGAGTCAGGTGTATTCTTTCAAAAATTACTGTTTTTCACAACAGAGAAGAGTGAAGAATTTTGCAGCTTAATTCTCCATGGCTTCTTGCTTCTCTCAAAACCCATTTTTTTCTTAGATCTTCACTGTATCACAAAACTGGGAGAATTCATGGAGAAATTATTCTTCCCATTTGACAGTCACTCATTGACAGAAGAGTAATCCATCCATCTGGAAATATTTCCAAATATTTCACAGATAATAACAGAAAAAATTATAGCAACATTAAAGCTATGCCAGAATTGTTAACTGAAATACTTTAAATGTCCTAACATAGATCCAATTCTCTTCATGAACTTGCACAGGGAAATGCACACAGACACACATGGTAGGTGACATAAAAGATAGAATTGCAGACTGGTTTGGAAGGAACTTTTACAGTCATCTCATTCCATGGGCAGGGACACCTTCCAGTGGATCAGGTTGCTCAGAGTTCCATCCAACCCAGCCTTGAACATTTCTGGGGATGGGGAAATCTACAAGTATTCTGGTCAGATATGGACAATGTGTTTGATTAATTAAAAACACTTAGTTGACACAAAACTCCACCAAAGTCCCTGCCTAAGGTGAAGTATGAGGTGTGAAAATTACTCAATATTATGTAGTAGGTTGTAGGGTAGTACTTGAAAAGTTGCTTTCTTGCAGCTTTTATTGCAAATGATGAAGTACAGTGGGATAACCACAATGGCTATTGTAACATTTTAAGAATATCTGACAAACCCAAGTAAGCTTAATTCTTTATAACTTCCTGGTACTGAAAAAAAAAATTAGTCTGTTGCTTTGCAGACTTCCCTTCATCAGGCACAGGTAGGATTTCTTCTGCAGGTACCAAAGTAGCTGCCTATGCTGCTTCTTATGATCTTGTCCTGAATGGAATGATACACTTCAGTTTTACAAGAGAAGCAAAAATATACCTTATTCGTATAAAACGGTGGTTTAATAAGACTCGATGGCAAACATCCTTTTCTTCTCTGACAGCAACTGTATGTATCTGAAAATCATGAATTATTATCATGGGCTGGTTTATTAAGGCAGCAGCTTAAAAGTATTGATTCAGTTTACCAAAACCCCATATCTGGCTTCAAAAAACAGTTTTGCTATCCATAAGGACCGTTTGAGAAAGTTATTCCACAGTTATGACAGGTATATATATGATATAGATGCATGTGTGATAATATATCTTATGTACTCATAAGCTCTACTGTAGAGCCATGCTATTAGCATACCTTTGCATAATTAAACAGCAGCATCACAAAGATTTTAAAATGTTTTAGACAGCAGTTATATTAAGGTATAACCTGCACATTAATTATTTAATATTTAATATTCAATATTTAATATGGGAAAAATCTATTCACCATCATCTCTTTTATACTACTGTAATGTTTGATTATATTCCCAGAGAAAAGACTAAAATTAATTGGGAACAAGAGTGGATTCACAGCATTCCATATCAGTGAACCTTTTAGCCCCCAAACTCCTCAAATGAAAAACGCTAAATACGAAAGTATTCAGTTATTGCATCTAAGCTGAATAAGAATTAATTTTGTAAAACAGTTCTATTGTCACTTATCTGGCACATAATTAATAGATATTTTTACATAGCCATAATTCAGAAAGAACTTAATTGTGTTTCACACAAGGCAAAGCCTATTTCATCTATGTTGAATCTTTTTGTGATGAAATTCATTTAAAATGTCACTGCATTTATTGTTTCTATAGAAACTGATTTTATGCATTCTATTTAGAAGAATCTAAATAGGAGGCCCTATATGTACATCTCACAGAAGAAATGTCCTGAGGGAAACAAATTGCATATCTGGTTTTCCACTAGATGGTACTTTAATTTTGTAAAATATTTATGGTGACATGCCTTCATTTTGAATTTTCTCATAACTGGAATCTGAGGCCTTATCTTTTCTGAGACCTGGATGCAGCATGTAAGTTAAGGAGTTTTGTGGAGCTTACCCCCTGGGGGGATGACTTGGGAGTGGGAGCATGGCTCAGGTTACACGGGGCTGCCAGGCTACCTGATGCTATTGTGCCAAAAACCTATTTCTCATTGATCATTTCAAATGTAACCCCACCCAGGTAATGCTGTACTTAGTGGGGTGTTCAGATGATTCAAGGGAGCTCTCTGAACAGTCTGTGCTAAGCCCAGCCACAAGGCTGTGAGAAAATAAAGAACATCTCTGAATATCTACAATGAATATCGTCCTCTGATTCTTTCTACGGGCTTAAGCTGTCTCCCAGGGAAGGTTGCAGGCCAACCCCACTGCAACAGAGTTTGTGTTGGGGGTTCTGCATGTGGGGGTGTCTGTCTAGAACCCAAGATTTTGTATGGTAAAGAAGTGGCAAGCCAGGCAAATTACACTTACTGTGTCCTTTGAAAGAAGAACATCAGACCTTTGTGGTCTGAGCAGATTACTCATTATATTTGACAGAAGCAAAGAGGTCAAGTCATCCAAGAAGGACTTTGCTACAGAGAACTCAAAATTTTACAGAACAATTTCTCATTTTTATCCCAGATGATCCACTGCAGGTTTTGCTGCCTCAGGACAGTTTCGGGTGACTCCACTTTCTGTCTTATCATGGCACTTAGTGTTGCATGCCAGCTCTCGCGTTCCAGACCTACCCTTTATAATGTGTTTCTTGAATTATTTTGGCCAGTTTCAAAAATCAATAAACCTGCATATTTCACTGGTTTCCTTATATCTTTGCCGCTGATACCTCACAGGTCAGAGGAAACCTTGATGTCTAAATGGAGCCGTAGAGAACAATAAAACAAAGAGTTAGTGGACCTCAAAGTCTCTTTATGAGGAAAGATTCTGCTTAGGCTAATGTATGCCTGAGCCAAGAGGGGTAATATTTGTAATATTCTAAAGATGGAAGATCCAGGAGTAACAAGAATTATTACGTGTGACATAAAGGCATAGGGAAGAGAATAAAAACAAGCTGCTTAAATAGATCAGGGAAAAGTTAAAATTCTCATGATTTTGAAATGAACGCTTGATGTTATGCCTTCCCAAAACTTACTACAGATTAATTTGGACNCCCAAAATTTACTGCAGAATTATAGCAACTGAAACACAGATAATTTAGATGGTGGCAGAAAGAGTTGTTTGGAGTTTTTATAGTCTGAAGAGCCCTTTCACATGCAATAAGTTGAATATCATCAACAAACAATCTGTGCTCTGATACCACATCCACATTATATCTTAAAATCATTCAATATTTACTATTTTAACAAAGATATATTTTTAATTAGAATTATTACGGCATATTTAATTCATAGATGCCTTGGGCATTTTAAAAATAAAATATACTTATTACTAACAGTAAAAGTAATCTAAGTGTATTGTGACTGACAAAACAATAAAAGCCAGCAATAGTGCACATTTCTCTACTGACTTTCATTACAGGATTCCAAGGTACTTTGATGCATAAACATACTACTGAGAAAACACAGAAGTTATGCTGGGCCAGCTACACTGATAACATTTTTCAGGATAGGAAGTAATTAATAAATTTTTTAATTGAAACCACAGAAAATATTTGGGAGAGAGAATATAATTAGCTAACTTGGAATTTGGCCAGTGAGCTAGCATTGATACACCCTTGCTGTCATGAAAAGTGCCATGGGATTGTCTATAACTTCATTTTCATTTCTTATGGAAAGACAAAATTCAGTGTCCTCTTCTGACTCCTAGGAAAATTCTGGGAGTCTTTAAATTCAAGTTGGGCCAGAAAAGCAGTTTCTGTGGTAGCAAGACAGTTACTAAGACATGCTTAATAATGTCTAAAAGACAAAAAGCTTTGGATCAAGTAGATAAAAACTTGCCAGATGCACTCATTCTTTTTGTCTGTATTTCAGTTTAGTATCTGTCAACATCAGTAATTGTCTCTTTGGAAACCCACTCAAATCAGAAATATTTAATTTTACTTTTCTAGAGGTCTTGATGCACACCAAGACAGTAAAAGTAATGATTGTGATAAATTCTTTCTTTCTTGTCTTTCTGTGTGTAGTTTAGAGCCTTCTGTCACNACATTTTTAGGTCTCAGCTGGCGCTACCCCTGTTAGTACCTTTGTCTAGCAGAACACAAGATAAGATCCCTTCATCTTCCTGATCCCTGGAAAGAAGGAGATGAGCTACCATCTCCCAGACAGTAAAAAAAAAAAAAAAAAAAAAAAAAAAAAAAA
>VYZQ01022043.1:0-10540 GCA_013400655.1 Mystacornis crossleyi
TCATTTTCCCCCAAAGTTCAGAGGTTCAGGTTTGTGCAGACGCTTGACTGTTTCAGGAGTCAGGCTGTGTGGGCTCTGCAACAACCCTGCTGCCCGAAGTCAGTAGAGACATTCAGACTCCTTGCAAAGGCATCAACACCCATCCCTTCACCCATCAAATTGTTTGTAAAGAGGTGTCTTCTCACCAGCAAGCAGCTTCCGGAGTTTATTGTGAAACTTCTTATTTATTTGTGAGTTTATTACAATGTGAGTAGGCTGGAAAGTTAAATGACAATCAGTCCTTCAAATATATATTTGTCTTCATGGGATGAGTCTCCTTATCCTTTTGTTTTTATTTATTTTTCTGAGTTTAAGGTTTCTCCAACCCACCAAACATACAGCTGGGGCTGAGGCAGTGAGCTGCCGTTCCTGGCAGCGCAGGAATGCTCCTGACTGTACTGTGTGTCTCTAAAGAATACATTAGAGCTGCCCTGCACAAAAGGGGGCACCTCCTGAGATAGCAGCCCCGTTAATTACCCTGCTGCTTTCCGTGGCATTCATTCCCCTGGCGTGTGAGGAAGACAAGGAGGCAATGACAGATGGGCGAGCACAAAAGCTGTGAGAAGTCAGTGATGCTCAGAGGTTTTGCAAGTGTGATAATGACCTCGAGATGATCTGATTTTAGTAAAGAGAGGCTTGTTCTGCAATTGTCATCACCACAGTCTCACATCAGAAAAGGCTTGGGTTTTTTATTTATGCATCTTCTCTGCCTTTCTTGTGTTCTGCCAGTCACTTTTCCCATACTGCTGCACAATACAGTACAAACACTAATTCTAATTCCCAGGGTGTCCAACAATCTGAGTAGGATGAGTTGGGAACAAGATTTAGTCCACACTTTTCTGCTGACTGTGTGAAATCTAATTTCAATTTCTTCTGTAAAACAGGAAGGATTCATCATTGCAGATTATTTTTAAATGAATGGTGATGTACAAGTTGACAGTAGAAATAATATTTGTTTATCATTAAAGTTGAAGATTGTTTGTACTTTGAAGTTAATGTGAATGCCATGCTTTTGTATGCTTAGAAAGCACTCCAAAAAACCCCATCCCTTTTTCATGCAAATTTATTTAATACATCTGAGTCAGTACAGAATATCTTTAAGAAAGCTTTAATTCTTCCATTTTGATTTTTTTTGTCTGAAAATAATTTAAAACTACTATTACTTTGCATTTTGTGTTCATTTTTATTTGAAAACAAACAAGCCTTAAAAAAAATATGTAAACCAAATAACCAGCTCAAGTAATTGAATAAGCCACCACCAACCCTTTTAAAATCTGCTGCCAGTTTTGGTTGTTTACTTAGCAATTGGTATGAACATGGAGAAAATATTTGGTGTAAGGAGTTACCTGTGTTTTGTCTTAGGTGCAGCCTCTATTGTACTTCAGATTAAACTTCTTTTTTTTTTAATCCAAATCACGTTAGACTGGGCTCCTAAACATCATTTTCTTGCTGGCATCCACATTAGTTTTCTGCTATTTTACTCCCAGCTTAATACCTGTAATTTCTTGATGGCTACTCAGACTAAAAAACTTCATCTGAAGCTGAAGAAATATCTTAGAAACTATTTTAGGCTTTCATTTTCTTCTATCATCCTGATTTATGGATACTGAATAGAGGTCAGGATATGAAATATTCACATCAATAGAGTAGTAGTGAGAAAAATAAGTTAAAAAAAAAAAGCGTACCTATGTTCTGAAGCAAAGATTTGCAGTATTTGAGATATATCAATAATTACCTTTGCTGAATAATTTAAACCTTATCTCCCAACATATTACAGTTAGTGTGGATGTTTAATTTTAGGTAAAGTGAACACAGCACACCTGTCTTCTGCTCTAGGAGAGATTTTTCATGGCACCGTCAGCATTGGAGCAGTGGAGATCACAGAATTCCAGGATGGGTCAGGTTGGAAGGGACCACATTGGGACACCTGTTCCAGCAGGGCTGTCCCGGAGCACAGGGCACAGGATTATGTCCAGAAAGCTCTGGAATATCCCCAGTGAGGGAGAATCCTGACCTCTCTGGGCAACCTGTCCCAGTGCTCGGTCACTGCACTGGAAAGTTCTTCCTCAGGTTAAGGTGGAGCTTTTGGGGCATCAGTTTCTACCTTTTCCTCTTGTCCTTGCTTGGCTCCATCCTGCTGGCACCCTCCCTTCTGATCCCGATGGACACTGAAGAGGTCCCCTCTCAGCCACCTGGATGTCCTGAGCTCTGAGCAGAGCTTTCAGTCCTAACTGCTTGCATCATCCCACCAGGATGCGTGTTCCATACTTTAGGGAATAATCCAACACGCTGCGTGTAAAAGCACACGGTCTTGGCCACTTTCACTGGCCTTAGGGTTATGCTGTCATTCATACAGAAGGCTGGAAATGGTATTTAGCAGTCAGAGCTTCCAAAAATCATTAAAATTTAATTTGCTTTTGGGGAGGGAGGCGTAAAGCACAGGAGATTATGTTCAGTTTATGAGCCCTGACCTTTCCTGCTTAGCCATTTCTCCAGTTTAATTTTGGTTCATGAAGTGCATATTTCATATGGCTCTGGTTATTATTACCTACTTCTTATTTTATTATTACTTGAACGTATATGGGAGGCTATCATTTCCTTTATTGCTGTGGGAGACAGCATCCTGTATCAGGCAGGAAGTGCAAGGGGGAAACAGTTAAATGTTCTCCGTGCTGAGACTGCAGCCAGCTTCAGGAAAGGGAACCGAACAGATGCTCTGCACCTTCAGACGTGTTCCTGCCATCAGTGCTGAGAGGACATCAAGGTTTTTAATAGCAAAATGTCTGGGCTCCCTCAAGCCCTGCTGATTTCCCAGCCATCTGAGCGGATGTTCAGCTGCCGTAGGACCAGTCACTTAAAGACTCTATTGCAGCTGAGTGATGTTTCCCTTTTTCCCAGTGCTTTTGTAGCTGCTCAGTAATGATCATCATGGGTCACTGTTTATTATCCCAGCTTCACAGCAATGTTATTTTTCACAGCCCCCCACATGACTGTTTTCATTCCATTCTCTCTTTCCTTTCTGGCTTTGAACCTTTCTCAATCCAGGACAGAAAAAAAGCAGCAAACAGTCCAAAAATGCAACCTTCCCCAGTCAAAATAGTGTGTCTGGCTAGTAGTCAGAGCCCTAAAACAGAGTGGAAAGATGTGCCTCCCTGCCTTAATATATCCAATTTCTTCCAAACTCTCTCCCCGAGCTGCCCCTAGCCAGAGCTGAGCAAGCAGACAAAGATAAACCACCTGATTAAAGGAGCTTGAAGCTGTGAAGTCCTTGTACCTGCACCCATGGTCAAATCTCCCAAGACAAAGAAGAGTCAGGGAGAGGTCAAGGCCAATGAGCTGGTCTAAAACATGCAGCTGGAAGACACTGAATAAATATATCCTGGGGTAGAATAATATGTAGATAGTGCCACGAGTGCTCTGTTCATTGTGCACAGTGTGTGTGTGTGTGTGTGTGTGTGTGTGGAAAGGTCTCATTCAAGCAGAAAAGTAGAGAGGAAGAGTGTCAGAATCAGCACTGCTTACAACAATGTCTGTTCTTTAGCCAACAGGCTCCCATCTCTCCATTTGGCATTCCCCAGCAAATTAATGAAGGGGGAAAAGGTGAAAGGAACTCAGTAAATAAGTCTGAAATCAACTCTCACAGTGCCTCGTGGAGTTCAGGCAGGTGATTAAAGGCCTCCTTTCATCAATATTTGATTTACATCAGGGGTTCTTCATTTTAAGTCCTTTCTCCCTGTGTCTTGACAGGTGGGTTGGCTGCACAGCAGCCATCAGCAGACAACCCTCCAGTGCTGGAACTGTGCTTGGCAAACTGCATCCCTGTACGTGGATTTGTGCTGGGTTTGACCACCTTCACTCACAACAGAACACACGAAGCTCTGCAGAGCAGCAGCACCTACAGAGGTGCAGGTATTTGGAGTTGCAACAGGACAAACGACACCAAAATCCCTTGGAAAACAGGCTTCTGTTCTGATGTTATGATGTTCTCAGAAAAATCAGGCAAAACCTGTCTCTGGTAAATTTCTGTGTGCCTGAGCTAGCCAAGGATGGTGAGATACAGAGCTTAGATAGCTCGGTTGAAAGGATTTTAATCAGGAATAAGCATAACAGACAAATATTGCCCTGTGAGCTCTGCAGCCTCTTGCATCCAAATTTTTTGTCTTAAAATATCCCTGTTTCAAATGTTTCAGGAATTCATTCTCACTCAGAAAAAAAAAAAATTAGGTGCTGTGTAAAATAGAAGTGGTTTATAGTTCATAAGCAAATGTCTGAATTGGGACCTGACAGTGTAAAATTTGTAAGGAGCTAGAAGGCTTTGCTATTCTAATCTAGTTTAGTAAATTCTATGCAACACTATTACCTTGTTTGTGGAAATTTTATTGACATCTAGCTGCTGTGCAGAGGTTGGGATGATGAAGCTTGAAGCAGCAGGGCCTTATTAACAGAAGCTCTTTTGCAGAAACTCAAACTGGGGAGGCGACACTGGACTGTAAATTAGCCACTGATCACCATTTATGTGTGAGAACGTTACAGGTGAACCCTAAGGATGATTCTTTCCCACTGCTTTTGGCTGGGGCTGTCTCAGAGTAGGAGGAGAGCATGAACTTGTTTAATTCACTCAGTGTTGTTTGGTTTGCGCTGAGAGACTCCGTGAGGGGCACAGGACAGAGAACAAAGCACTCCTCTTCCCGTGACACTGAGAATGTGCTGCTTCCNATAAGCCTAATAGACAAATATTGCCCTGTGAGCTCTGCAGCCTCTTGCATCCAAATTTTTTGTCTTAAAATCTCCCTGTTTCAAATGTTTCAGGAGTTCATTCTCACGCAGAAAAAAAATTAGGTGCTGTGTAAAATAGAAGTGGTTTATAGTTCATAAGCAAATGTCTGAATTGGGACCTGACAGTGTAAAATTTGTAAGGAGCTAGAAGGCTTTGCTATTCTAATCTAGTTTAGTAAATTCTATGCAACACTATTACCTTGTTTGTGGAAATTTTATTGACATCTAGCTGCTGTGCAGAGGTTGGGATGATGAAGCTTGAAGCAGCAGGGCCTTATTAACAGAAGCTCTTTTGCAGAAACTCAAACTGGGGAGGCGACACTGGACTGTAAATTAGCCACTGATCACCATTTATGTGTGAGAACGTTACAGGTGAACCCTAAGGATGATTCTTTCCCACTGCTTTTGGCTGGGGCTGTCTCAGAGTAGGAGGAGAGCATGAACTTGTTTAATTCACTCAGTGTTGTTTGGTTTGCGCTGAGAGACTCCGTGAGGGGCACAGGACAGAGAACAAAGCACTCCTCTTCCCGTGACACTGAGAATGTGCTGCTTCCCTCTGCAGCCAAGTTCAACTTCAGCACAGATGTGCTCTGTAAATATAACCAAGTGTCCTTCTGCCTCTCACTCCCTGAGCATCTATGACCGCTGTGTTCACCATTTCTGATGTAGAAATCTCTTTGTTTAAGCAAGAGGTGGAAATAAATGTCTGGAAGTAGCAGAGTCCTCATCAGTGAAACTCTGCAGGTAAATCAAACAAACTTCTGTGAGGAATGGCACAGCTCAGTCTGATTTTGCAGATTTCTCTGATTTCATACAAAGGATTCTCTCAACTTATGCAACTGAGTAAGCGGTCAGTCAAAACTTGAGATTGCTAGAATCATCAGGCTGTAAACAACTCAGCTATTTAGGATTTAAATTGCCCTTAACTCTATTAACTCCAGTAGCGTTGATACAACAATGCAACTCTTCTAAAAGCAAGCAAATAAACAAACCTGTGCTACCTTAATTTTGCCTTAATTTAAACTAAATTTTTAACCTTGTTTTTCACAGTTGTTCTCATCCTCCACTGCCAATGTGCTGAGCAGCCTCAGAGACTGGGTCAGTGGAGGGGCGCATTGTGGATCTTCAAAAGAGATCAATTGCAATCCCCTGAAGACTGGGCTGCATTACCATTACAGAAGATCACTAATCAGCAGCAACTTGCTAGCCTGCACTGGACATGTGTAACTTATCTCCCTGCATTAGCCCCTCTTTCAAAAATCTCACCAATCTCCAGCTAGCTGCATGCAGGATTGAATCCGATTATGTTTTTACCCTGCTAAACCTGGGGTAAATGGTGACTCAGATGCTGGAGTTACTCTGACTGTCTGAAATAAGCAGGAATTTTTCTCTTTTTTCTCATTTTGCAAGGGAAACGAGTTGTGAGAACTAAGCTAGCTTTTATTAGATACAGAAATTCATCTGAGTGATAAAATTTATCCATTTTCGAGGTGTTCTTCATGTTAATATTAGAAAGAGAACATTTTCAGGCAGCTGGGTACTGTAACTACTATGTACTTATTTAACTTTTAGTTTAGTTATTCGATGCCCACTTGTGGTGATGTTTTGCTACCTGCTTGCTAAACATATTTACATTCGGCCATTTCTTTTTTAAACAAGAGGAGAGAAAAATGGGAGGAGTACATAACACATCGACTTTTCAGGATCACTTCACTTAAAATACAAACTTTATTAATCAGATGATCTGTTGCAGTCACCACAGGGACAACTGCACTTCCAGCTCACCCTGGCATCCTCTGGAATAAATAACCCCCAACATCCATCACCCCTCAGCTGACTCACACTCTGTTCCCACCATGTGCATGTGATTTATCACAGCTGCCTTAGCAGCCCTAAGTCAGCCTCTAGCCCTAGAAACAATATTCATGGTAACTAACTTCTAAATTGCCTCCATGAAGTAAAACATAGATGCAGAAGGGAACCACAAAGAAGCGGATACAGTTCCAAGCAAGGAATGGTCTGCATCCATGCCAGCATTGTTTCCCCTCTGTTTTACCACTTCTTTTTAATTTCTTGTTGTCTCTTGTCCCTGTGGTTTGTCTTCTTGGTCAGACTGCCTCTGCCAAAACTGCTGCCTGCGCCCACCTGGACAGCCCACAAGGTTTAACCTCCTCCCTTTCCACAGCCTCATCTCCCCCACCACCTCTGAGATAGCTTTTAATTAATCTAGGGATCCTTCCCATCCCTGAGCCACCACTCTGAAAAAAAAGGGGAAACCCTGGAAGCACGTTCCTCTAGCAGCAGCATGGAAACAAGATCCCCTGCACTACCAGACCACACAGTCGTAAAATAGTTACGCAGCAATGCTGTACTGATCCCAAAATCAATAATGTTTCTCTTAGCAGACTCCTTGATCAAAAGAATAAATGGTTTGAGGTACAGCACTGATTCAAAATTCAATTTTCATCTACGTACTTGGATACATGTACTGTTGTCCACAGTGGATAAATGCAATGTTGAACCAGCAGAAATATTGTTTGTCTGCCACGATGATGATACCAGCAGATATTAAGTGGTTACCAGTATGCAAAGTCCATAAGTCCTAATCTGTCATCTTGCGGCAAATGTAACCTCAATACCATATGCAAAGATTGCATTATAATAATTTCCTCAGTTTTCCCAGGTGTATGAGTGATTGTAATACCACCTGTTCTAAAAGTTAGGAAATTTGCTAATAACAAGTCATCTTTATGAATTTATTCATGAGTAAAATATGGTGCAGAAATTTAAGTTCTACAGGAAAAAAGTGTTTCTGCAAAAGATAATAATGAACAAAAGACATCCACAGTTATATCATTTTCTCGGTGAAGAAGGTGTGTTTGAAAGTCAAAAGCTTGCTTCTGCAAGTTGGAAATTGATACCAATTCTCTTCGTACCTCCACTACCCTTAGGCAGTGGAAAGTCTTACCCTGCTTAAAGTAGATGACTTTGAGAAAAGGTTTGGTTAGCCTCCTTAAGACCCCACTGATCTTCTGGGCTGAAGTTTATGAGTTAAGGAGTGGATGCAGTAATCTCTTTTAGACAAAGATGAGATGTTCTGTCTTGGGTAGAGTGTACTTTTTTAAAATTTTATTTTAAGTATAGAATCCTTTTTTAAACTCAGGCTTTAAGATAATTTTGATAAAGTAATTGTTCTGGGGTTTCTTCATCCTGCCCTAGTAGCCACTGTTCATTGCACGTAGAACTTTCTGCAGTGCACAACTGGGAACTGTGTCCTGTTTCTTGATTCTGTCTCACTTTACTCTGTCTTGTTGAAATGAGGGGTTTGTGTTTTGTTGCTACACATGGAAAATAAGAATTCTAATTGATCTGCAATTAAAATGGGAATAGGGAAGCTATAAATATATTAATATCCACCAGTTAGTTTTTACAAACACGATCTGTTCCAGTATCCCACATAGCGAAGGCACACAGCTGCACTGCTGTTTTCAGGGCTGTTAAAAAAGGAGGCTGTGCTGTATCTGATGTGGTCAGAGCAGGTTTGGTGTGCAGCATCTGCACAAGTGGAAGGCCCAAAGCAGAAATAAAACAGGTTGAAAGCTCAGTAACATCTGAACACTGAATTCCTCCCTCTAGTTCTCATTCTTATATTTGGCATAAGCTGCCATGACCTCTGCTGCTGTCCTTTAACGGGACAACTTTATAGCAGTGGGGCTGATTTGGCCTCAGATGTCTCAAACTTCTACTGAATTCCACTTGCACCATATGTGCCTGTAATTGTGTGTGTTGATTTAGTGCTGCGGGCTCTAATCCCACTCTCTCCACCTTCCCATCCCAAAAGAGCTCGCAGAGTTCACTTGCACTACTTAATTAAAGACTTTATTACACATAGCTGGCTGTAACCACGGTTGTTAAAGCCTCGCTCCCTTCCCCCTCACCCTGATTTTTATACCAGTAAATGTCCAGAAGTTTCTGTTGCAAGTGCCCACAATAATTAATATTAACTTGAGCATTCCAGGCTAGAGAAATATACACCTTCAAAGCAGGTATTTAGCTTTAGGGATACGTGGACCTAGCCTAGTAGAAAGTGACTTGGAAAAGCAACCATATTTTAAAGGGCTCAGTACACAGAAGTGCCTTTCTCCATTGAAAAATTATTAGGGATCTGCAAATTTTAAAACTTGAAAGCTGCTGAATTAAGAGGCAGGTTCCACAAATATTGTGTTTCTCTGATTTTCTGTTTGAGATGATGATTCACCTCTCCTTCCCCACTTCATTCCCTCATTTCTGTAAACGCAGACCCCGACTCTTAAAATTTCATTTTAAAACAAATACTTTTGTCAGGGAAAAAAACCCCATAATTTCTCATCTTCACATTTTACTTGTTAGAGGTGCACATAAATATTCCCTTTCCTTGTAGTGAAGAGGAAAAATGTTACTTCTACATTTGGTATTCTGGCACCTCCAAAACACAATCAACAGAATTAATCTCTGTATAATTACCAGTTGCATTTTAAGCTCTAGAAATGTCTTGTCACTACAAATTCTGCAATACAAAGTTTTATTCCATTAAATATTCACTTTATCGAACACTGGTTGGAGCCCGGCTCTCCCAACCAACCCAAATTAACCAGTTGTCTACAAAAACTCTATTTCTTTGTTCTTTCACTATTTATTGCTCATTGCCACTTTTTCTGCCTTAACCATCAATTGATTTGTGAACTTTCACTGTCATGGGAGCATCATTAATGTTGAGACATAATAGCCATAACGACCAGTGAGATTATTTCCCTGAAACAAAAAAGAAATGGTGTTCAATCCACAAGACGCAGATTTTATTTATCCGTTGCCATNTGCAGATTTTATTTATCCTTCGCCATAAATAAAAAGAAAAAAAAAAGAAAAATTTAAAAAAAATTTAAACACTGCTGTACTGAATTTTTCAGTTTTACATATATTCAGTTGTTGACATATTCTTGAGGCACACCATCAGTCATGGCTTTCTGTATTAAAAACGCTGGATAGTGGCATATTTTCTGTGTGTACACACCTTCAATAGATTGTCATTAATGGGAGAGTTTATTTATGGAGAAAAAGTGTCTACTGGTATGTAAAAGAAAGGGTTAAACACGGAGAAATTTGGTTTGTTCTCTAATGCTCCATGTGGTCTCTGAAAATCAAAGCAGGAAGCATCATGGAGCTTGGAAAATGACGAAACCACAAGTCATTTTTAACTAATTCCTCCATGCCATGTCACTGAATTTTACAGGATACAGCAGAAAAAAGCCACCATGTGGTTTCATTTAAACACATGTTGGCTCTCCTAGGGGAACCCCACGAAGCAAATGAGTGCAAAGACGACAGGATTTGGAGTCTTGCTTGGTACTGAAATACCAAGGAACCCAAAATCCAGTAGTTCAGAGGGACCCACAGAGGCTGCAGGGAAATGGAAATATGATCCCATGCCAATAAAAATATATAGGAAGAATTTTTATTCTCTTTACTTTGTTGCCCCTACAGTTACCTCTGGCTGCTGTCAAGACCTAGATCTAGGTTAGAAGGTATCCTGGAGGTCTTGGCTAATAATTATTTTTTTTTCTCCATTAAATTAAAATATTTGTCTGCCTTCCTACACTTGTGTTTCATATCTCTGTGATGAAAATATGAACTTGTTCAGAGCACTTATCACATAGATAAGCAGGTAATTTATATCAAGATAAAGATA
>VYZQ01022045.1:0-18844 GCA_013400655.1 Mystacornis crossleyi
AAAGTATAGGCTACACTTGCAGTCCTCATTATCCAAGTGATTCCACAATAAATTGGAAGTACTCTTTTATTTTAAAGATGAACATTCTTGGACTTATTATTCCAATGCTCATTATGATTTTCAGTTACTCACAAATTCTAAAAACATTATGGAGATCTAAGAATGAGAAAAAACAGAAGGCAGTCAGACTTATTTTTGTGATCATGATTTTTTACTTCATCTTCTGGACACCATTCCATATTTCTTCTTTTTTGCATACATTTCAAAATTCACTTTTCATCCCAAATTGTGAACTGAAAGGTCAACTGGAGAAAGCAATTCAAGTGACAGAAACAATCTCAATGATCCACTGTTGCATCAATCCTGTGATCTATGTGTTTGTTGGAGAGAAATTCAGGGCATATCTTTATACCTTTTTCCGAAACCACGTTGCACCTTACCTTTGCAAAAAATGTCCAAGTCTTCATTGTGAAAAATTGGAAAGAGTCAATTCCACATTCACACAATCCACTGCAGAGCACGACATCTCTACTGGATTGTAAAAATACATCTGAACATTAGTTGGTAAATTTTGCATCACTTGCTTTGCCTTAAGAAGTGCCTAACATTATTTAAGATCTTTATGTCGACCCCTCCTGAAAACTGTATGACCCCCTTATTCTTGAGGTTAACTGCTCCCTGGAATTACAGCATTTTCTATTGCTAAACTAAGAGAATCAGTGAGTTCTCCAGGAAACAATGACTGCATAGCTCTGTCACACCAAGATTTAAATAGAACCCAGACAATTATGACCGTGCTTTTTTACAAAAACCTATCCACTGAGATTTACTGAGGGGGGAATACAACACTGAAAAGTCTAAGGAGTAATAGGTCACCTCACATGATCTTACTGGGACCATTTAACCCAAGGATTTACCTGTTTAGCCAATAGTGCAGTCATTTTTAAACATAATCCTTTAACAGTTATAGCTAAATTATAGCATTTTGATTTTTGCTTTTTAATTTTATATCTGACATATCACCATTCAGTTGCTGACGTTTTCCAAAGCATGCTTTTAATCAGCAACACCATGATTTTTGTGGGTGCTATTTTTCTAGTAACTGCACAGACCGAGATTACTGACTGCACAATAGGATAATGATGCACTCCTAAAAAACATGAACTTGTTTCTGACAAGTCATATCCCTCCAAGAAAGAAAACCACTAAATCAATTAAGGCACTTCAGCAAAGATCTACAAGACAAGAATGAAAATTACCTTCGTATTTGCTATGCAAGTTTCTGTATGAGAAAAATATCAGGACCCTCTGAAGGATTTTGGGAGACTGTGAGCACAGTACTGAGAGCAGGCTTCCCTAATTGTGGACAGGTAAATCATGTGCAGAAGAAGAGTTTACATGGCGACACGTGACAGAAGTGTGTCAGGTTAGGCTCCTGCATGGGAAAAACCTGTTCTTCACACACACAGAAAATCTGACTTCTGGGATACACTTCCAGGAAGACAGTGGCCTTGGACCTGCAAAAGCAGCCAGTTTGAGACAAGGCATACCTTCTTGCCTTCCCAGGAGAAGAGTGCCTGTAGCCAGCTGATGCCTTGATGAGAACTGCATGCTGATTGAAGACTCAATTGGCCTACTGGTGTACTATTGCCATACATTTAGTCCACCATTAAGAGTTTCCCTGGAAAAGAAAGAGGAATTCAAGGGACATGGGGTTAGCAAAGAAGAGGAAGGAGGAGCATAGCATTCCTTACTTCAAACTGTAAGGAAGTGCAGGTGAGCACTCCTTCTGCAAGGGAGCTGTCCTGGCTTTTTCCCCATTTCCATGGAAGGGCACTGCTCATGCATGCAAGGACTGGCTCGTGGATATCTGGAGAGGCAGGTTCAACTAACTTCCAGCAAAGTAAGGACACTAGAGGGAATTCCATGCTACTTAGCATCAGGCACGTGGTGCAGATGCCTCCATCTTCAAGGTTCCTCAGTGGTCAGAAGAAAATAAGAAATGCCTGAGCCAGAAGCAGACATGGGATTTAAAGAATCTCAGGGGAGAATTACCTGTCCAGCTGTGGAAGGAAACTGAAAATGCCAGCCTCTTAAGTTAGATATCAGATGCCTTAATCTAGGTTGTGCAAATACTCTTCCTCCTCTTGCCTTAAAATGCCCGGGCATTGCTTCTATTAATTGTTAGTTCTTGTCCTATCAGCTACTATTACCTGGCCACTGCCTTGTGAAGTTAACAGCCACAGACAGACTGAACAAAAGACCAAAAACTATCCTTGCAGTCAACTTTCTTGCTTGGAAATAATAGTTTTCCTTTCTTTTCTACCTCTTTTTCTGAAACAAAGTGAGAGCACGTTTATAATTTTAGAGCATAAATTAGTTCAGTGCAATACAAATCCTGCACTAATAGTGATATTTCTACTGCTGTGTTTTATTGTAAATCCTTATCTTGGAATTAAATTTCTTCATGTTTTCATGTTAATGCAGTGAAATTAATAAAATCAGTGTCTGGAAATCTGTGTATACCCTGTAGCCCACGTTCTCTTCTGTAAGAAAAAGGGCACTGGCTCTACTCTCAGAGTGGAGATGGGAAAAAGATGCAGCCATGGGCACTTGCAATACCACATTTCAAACCAAGCAAGCAGAGAACTGTCTGTCCAGTCCAGAAGCTACTGCAGCTGACACAGCTTTTATCCACCAGCAAGCTTGAGAAGAGTGACCTACAATAGCTTTGGAAAAAGTCTGCGGCCACAGATTTTAAATGAGTGAGATTTGGAGAAACAGGGTGTGTGTGTTAGAAAGAGGGAAAGAGAGGAAATAAAAGAGAGCAATAAATGATGTCACTCTATTAATATTAGGATAAAAACGGGATTCTCCATAGACTTTCTGCAGCAAACTTCAGATCTCCCTGCACCATACAGAGTGATCCCAGCCAAGCAGTGTGCCTGTTGTCTCGAGTTTTATGTGTAAGGAACTTAAGCCCTCAGAGTTCAATACGGAAATGTGCTTCTGCTTCACCATGTCATTCTCCCTGCTCTATTGTGCCCATTCCCTTATTCAGCCTATGATCCACACCTCCTTCTCTCCCCTGCACATGCTTCTCATCTGTCCACCATGGGATAAGCTAAATTCTATAACCACTCCCTTCTCTTTTTCTGATTTTGATTTTCTGTTTTGTGCTGCAGGAACACAAACAAGCTAAACTTAAACATTATCCTGTTATGCCTAAGCAGGATAATCAAGATAATCCTTGGTTCTTCATTGCAGCTTGGCACTGAGAACTTGCAGGGCTCTAGACAGTTTTGCAGCAGTTTTTGAGTTTTTATCAGTCAGACGTGGCTGCACCATGGTATAGCTACAGGCCAGCTAGCCTTAAATCAGGCTAGAGGGATTTCAGGCAGTCTGGTGACAATGGGATAGAGATACTCTTAGGGAAGGTTTAGGAAGATTCACAGTCCCCATGAAAGAGAACACAAGTCGCCTCAGCAGAGAACTGGTAGAAATTTAGGAGACAATTATTTCTCAGCAGAGAACTGGTAGAAATTTAGGAGACAATTATTTCCTAAGTCAAGGTCTGCAGCTGAAAAACATTGAGATGAAGATACAGTGTGTATGTAAGGGCTAGAGACACAGGCAGATGCACCCAAACTGTGTGATGAACTAGAGGTAGGTGAAGAAAATGGCAAGGATTTACCAATACACCAGGATTGCAATTACAGCAGAAAAGAAACTAACACAAGGAAGAACTACTGCAGTGTTTGGGAGGCATCTGAGCTGCTCTGGTGAGATATTGAGGAGACATAAGCAAGCATTTGAGAGAGTATAGAAGTTTCACCAGAACATCAAACAGATTCAAAACAAGATCTTTTTGAACACCACAAATAAATTGCTGCTTTACAACAAATGTCGAACAGCTAAGTGAAAATTTTTGCAAGTTCAAAACTTTTGGCATGGAACTCCTGAAGACATAGTGGGATGCCTGGGCTTTCAGCATGCTTATGAAAAGAATGGCCACGTGCCATGGACAAGTATCTGCACACAGCTCCAAAACCAATCACACAGTCTAGTTTATGCATCGAAAAGGACAGAGTCCATCCTTCCTGTTAAGAGATGCTACTGCCACGTGTTCAGAAACATGTAGATAGGAATATACCACACAGCGAAAGATAACTCTGCCAGCTGTCAGACAGACTTTCTAAGGGGCAAAAGGAAATGTAGCAAAAGTGCATATATGGTACTGCTGAGTGCTGAACAGCACTCACAAGCAAGCTCCAGATTTATAGTCACTGTCATTGGTTTGTCTGTGGTAATACAGGATGGACAAACAGAAACAGTGAAACTTTAGGTAACCAGTATATAGGGATGTTCCTGTCACAAGACTTCCTTGTTTGTTAACCCAACAGTAACCTTCTGTGCACATATTTTATATAAGATAAATGAAAACAGGCTATGAAGGAAGAGGAGTAGATGGAAATGGATAAATAGGAAAAATAGTCACAAAAATGAGAGAATGACTTTATTAGCCCGAACAGACATTAAAATAATAATAGCCAAACTAATGGGAAGACCAGAGGTAAATAATTTAAGCGGAACCTTAAAAGGTTTAGATAAGAGATACTTGCAGTTATGAAACTCCAAAATAAACGTCTCTCCTTCCAGTGAAAATTACAGAAGGGATAAATACAAAGACCGTAAGGACAAATTTACATGGTATCTTGTTGCAGTTAATGAGAAACAAAAAAAGTGTCAGGAGAGTAGCACGATGCTGACCAGGTTAAATGGCACAACAGGCAGATACTGCTCATTTTGAAATTTAATTTTTCTGCTGTTTTCAACTGCTGATGCCTACTGGCCTTCACTAGGAAGTGTTAATGTGGTTACTGTGGCCTCAGAAGCATTAGTCCTTAATATAGTAATAAAAAATTTTTACCTAACAGAGGAAAAAAAACAAACTGGAAAATTCTGGTGCATTTAGAATATCAATAGCAACCAGGCCAGAACAAAGGGGTGTATATTGCTTTGTACCCATATTTTGGTGGCACTTTCCTATTAGGAGCTGTACTTCATTCAAAAAGTTGAATAGGAGGATAAAAAAAAGATTGTCTAAGTTTGTATAACTGCAAAGATGTTTTGTATGTCTGGTGACAACGAGAGAAATCTTAGTTTGAATGTCTGAAGTCTGGAATGACTGATCTGGGGAAGGTGGGACCCCAACACTAAGACGGAGGAGGGCAGAATTTTTAGAAACACAGGACAATATGCAAAAATGCACAAACCTCCAAGAGAGGCTCACCTCTCCAGAGCTGTCTACAGGGTTGTGCCAGTAGGATGCTACCCATACAACACAAACAACACAACCTATCCTGATACCAGACTTCTTGAATGGAACGGAAACCAAATGGATGGAAGTAAAAGAGCCATCTGGACATAACCTGCAGGTACACTAATATAAGGTATGGACAGTTACAGACTATATCTAACACTTGGCTCCCAACAGTACTTTCTGGTTTCTAGGGGCAGGTGTTTTCCCAAACATGGGCAAGAAGCTGATTCACACCTACGCAGTTGAGATGTTTGTTTCTTTTATATCTGCGCAGAGATGGGTGCTAGGTCGTGAACCCACAAAGCTGGCACACCTCCAAACTGCCAGGGGCTCATTTTTATATGCTTCGAACAATAAAAATTCGACATTTCCCGCATATGTACCAACCTAAAGCTGAAGACCTTGGCTTTGCATTCTCTGATCTCCATTTAAGGGTACAGTGCACACTTCCTTTCCCCTGCATGCTCTGTGAAGAAGGGGGTTTTGTGGCTAAGAGGTAATCATAGACTATAAGCAGCTATTTAACTCCATTAATGACTAAGCAAACTTCTTTGGTTTTATCAACAGTTTCATTTTCTTTGTAGTTAGGTTTATAGTGT
This sequence comes from Mystacornis crossleyi, assembly GCA_013400655.1. Lineage (NCBI taxonomy): Eukaryota > Metazoa > Chordata > Aves > Passeriformes > Timaliidae > Mystacornis > Mystacornis crossleyi. The sequence continues at coordinate 5,923 of VYZQ01022045.1, forward strand.
CGTCCTGTTCTTACTTCTCAGGTCAATAGATTTTGGTTCCTGCATGTTTGGTTTTTCCTTCATTTTTGCTAAGTTCTTTTATTTATCCTGTACTAACTTTGGTGAATTTTTAAGTCTCTCAAGATACTCTATTGCATTACTGGCATATACTTTGTCATCTAACAGACTCTGTTCACCCTTCGGGTGACCTAGTTTTCACTAGGAAGAAATTTGGTGTGTGATTTTCCCAGCCTGCCTGATAAAAAGTCCAGGAGTTACACATACACCAAGGAACATATCCAATGCATAGATGAGATAGCCCCAAAATACAAACTCTAGACATAGAATTTATGTACTATAAATGTACCTGAAAAAAACCAAAGTGTGTGAATTAAAGGCCTATGTAAAAATGAGATTCTAAGAGATAAAATTTTGTGCAATGCATAACTGTGGCCCAAAAGTAAAATCTATTTTACTTTGACAACCCTTTGTCTATAAATCAGGAGAGCATACATCAGAAACCGGGATAAAAATGGTAGAAGGAAGCAACGTTCTCTTCCTCGCTGCAGAAGGAAACATGGTTCAGTAAGAGCAGCTTGGAGAAAGCCGAAACAAAAATAACCATGACAATAGAGATAATATGTGCTGCTGTTTGTAAGGAGGTATGTGCCAGATTTACAAGCAAGAAACAAACAGAAAGCCTAAAAATAATAGGTGAAAAAGTCCCAAACCTTTTATGTTATTGACAATAAACAACAACATGAAGAAATGTTCATCCGCTTTAGAAATGTTTGGGTGTTCCAGAGTCTTATTTTCTAACCCATCTTTTTTTAAACCTGTATGTGAAGTGTTTTGTTTTTTTTCACTAGTCTCCATGATAGAAATCTTAGGGTGTGGTACATCATGCTTTTCCCCTGTTCTCCCCAAAAGAATACACCTCACAGATGTTAAGATTGGGTGTGATTTTGATGATGGCTCAAATGATGAGTCACCAGAACTTGAGAGCCTGAAAGAGAAGGCTGATAAGAAAAAATAGCCTAAGCAACAAAGTAGTTTTAGCTGGATGTCTTTCTTCAGCCTCTTCAAGACAAAGACACTTGTTACTGATGAAATAAAATACGTGCTTAATACTAATCTAATTTGGACATAGATGTTGTGAATCCAACAAGTAAAAAAATTCATCTACTTTGTGTTCACTTGTCTTCATTTGACCTCTTCTCCAGATGAAAAGGATTAATTTTAGCTGTAGTATTAATAAGAGTGCTGTGCTCTATCATACTGTGTATACCTAAGAAAGGCATCTGTCGTTCTGTCCCAGGACTCTTTTTTCTCCCCAGCCCTTCTTTTTCAGGTGGTGAAGGTTATAATAACTTGAATGGAAACTGCTAGTCGAATTTTCAAGTTTCTGTACCCATAATTGTACTTGATGACGTTTGTGTATCACACTGGTATGTGAGCTTTTGGTATGTGTCCTAGTAGCCGTTTTGGTACTGGTGTAAACCTCACATAAGTAACAGCATCTCCTTGTGGGAGTGCCATGCCACTCAGATACCAGACACTTCAATGAGATGGGCTGATTACTGTAAAGATGAATCATCTAATCAATCATCGGATAGGAGAGACTGACAAACGCAGCCTGACTTGACAGAGTGCATGGCTGCACACTTGCTGAGTACGTCAACTTGAGCTCCACAGATGAGGAACAAAGCTCACTTCCATTCCAGTAATACCTGTATGGAGGGAACGAGCATCACACCACTAAACATAACTCCTACTCATCTCTGAATGAAAACCAGGACAGGTAAAATTTAAAGCTATATCAACCCACTGAATTGTTACATTCATTATTGAAAAATAGCTTCAATTTCTTGGTAAAATGATGAGGTTCAGCTTAGGTGAAGATTCTTAAAATCCACTGGAGTTCATGACAAGCAGCAGTACACTTATTCAAAGAAATGCTCGGTGAGGGATTGCGAAAAGCTGAAAAAAATCTGAGTTGCAACAATGGATGTGCTGCTTGCATTGTCCATACCTGTGTTCACTCACACTAGATGGAGGCAGCAGGAAAGAGGAGAGTGAAACAGCATTAAGATGGCCAGTCCCAGATTAGTGTGAGAAAACTTAAGACTGGATGGGAGACCAACCCCTGCAGGAAAGATCTTGTCCTAACAGTGATGGTGAACAGCACATCACTCAGTACCCCATAAAAAGCAAAAGGGGATTTGGCTTGCCTACAGCCACGAGCAAGGCCTGATCAAATCTGGCTCTGGTTATCTGCAGCTGGGGTAGAGCTAATTGTAGATATCCTGCAGGTGCTGGTAATAAAGTCACACAACCCAGTACTTGGGCTGCCAAGTGCCACAGCAATTCGCACTCTCTCTGGGGAGTCTCTCATCCAGCTGTGAAACGCAGCTGGTGAGCAGACCAAGTGCATTCCCCTTATTCAGCTGTTATAACCGTGAGTGGCAGAGGCCCTCTGTTGGTGTGCAGTACTCTGCATCAGTAAATAATATGCCCCACTGTGCCTCCTGACTAGACTGAGCTATGGGAACCAAAAGCGATAATCAACAAAATCAAACACATTAATAAAGCCAATGAATCTGTGGGACTATTTTTTTAAGACCAGCCTACCACAGGTCTTTAGTTTTAAGTAGTTGTTGTTATTGTTAGTTGAGATGTTGTGGGCAAGTTTTGCAGGAGCGTATTTCAGAATTAAACATCAGGCAAGTCCAGCAACAGGTTTGAGACTGTTTCCCCTGTTCCTATAGTGTGAAATTATGCAAGGGTTTAGAGTCTCCAGTGAGTTAAGTAACATACAACATACAGTAAACAATGCAGGCTTCATGAAGAAATAGTTAAAATATCTGTTAATTTTAGTATGTAGACTGTTTAGAAATTATACCTTGAAGAAGTAATTTGACATAATACTTCGTTTCAGAATTACAAGATCTCAGTATAAAAGCAGAATTTTTTAGCCAGGAAAGTTATGCAATAATTGGGAACTTGTTTTAGATGTAGTGGAAACAATACTAGAAGCAGATATTTCCACTGACTGTGTTGGGCGTCCAATATAGTCAGTCCATCAAACATGATGGGGTGAACATACCCTTAGAATGCACTACAGGGGCCTTCAATTTTGACCCTGAGATTCCAGCTTTTTAAAGAGCTCATTGGAACAGCAGATTAGGAAAGGAAGAGAAAAATCCATTTGTCCTATGGAATAAAGATTAGTCCCTCATGCAAAGAAGGGTTGACAAGGAAAACAGAGGGAGCTTTTCACTCTTCACTGTCTCCCCCGAGATCTGAGAGGTAACTCAGAAGTTGTGATTCCCTTGACTTCATTAAGGAATGGCAGCACTGGAGGACTGCACCCCGTGGGGAGACACCCACGGCACAGCAGTTTTGGGAGGGCTGTGTGCCCGTGGGAGGGACTCGCGCTGCAGCAGGTGCGGTTTGGCCGCTGCTCGTGAGAGTGGACGGGAAGTTCCCGGAGAACTGTCTCCCGTGGGAGGGACCGCACGGCCTCACACGGGAGGGCTCCTCTCCCGGAGCAGCAGAAGGGAATCTCGGTGATGGACGGACCAAACCCCCCTGCTCTGTTTCCCTGTGCTGTCGGTGGGAAGGAGGGAGGGGCTGGGGGGGAGACAGGGAAGGTGTTCTAAGGGCTTATGTTTACTTCTCATTATCCTCCTCTGATTCTGTTACCAATAAATTCACTTAGCAACTTAAGTTGAGCCTGTTTCGCCCTTGAAATGTTTCTCCCAGTCCTTATCACACTCATGAAGAGTTTGTTAATTTTTTTTCCTTTTCCCTTCTCTGCCCAGCTATGGCAGGGGAGGGTGAGCGAGCGGCTCTCGTGGGTGCCTGGTGTTGGGCCAGTGTCAAACCACGACACATGAGATCCTCCTGAACCCTACCAAGAGATGTCCAGGGGGTTGTACTTTATCAGGTATCTTCTCAGGGGTTCTCTGGCACCTGGTAAGGCACCATCCCTTTCTTGCTTTCTGTATTTTTCCTACCTCCTGTGTCATTTCTCTGATATCCAAGGAGGATCTTGAAATCTGCTCACAGTGCAGCTTCAGTTTAACTCTAAAAGTCAGAGGAATCAACCACAAGGAAGGAAATTGATAAGAAATCAGATTGTATCAGGCTTTCCTAAAGCTTAATTCTAAAATGTAAGTATTGGTGCTGTTTTAAAAGGTCAGACTCACTACACAGTCTAAATTATAGTCTTAGAGAGGGTTTAAAATAAAAAACACAGTCCAGAAGACTGGGTTAAAGAAAAATAGGATCGATCAACAGGACTGCAACGCAGAGCAAGACAATATAAAGTGCAGGTAATTCTGAATAGAAGCATAAACTTTATTCAATGGCTCCACTTTTTTGTTAAAGGACAGAAAAACATAAAAGAAATTTAATAACTGAAAAATGTAAAGGGATGAACTGCATGTAAACTGTTCTTGATTCAAACAGACTAGCTAAAAGAAAAAGATAAAATAATTATACAAACTCTTTTTCTGAAACTACAGCTGTGGGTTGTGAAACTTCAACTCCTGGGAGGATCCTCTAGAATTTCAACATATCTGCACGTCTCAAGAGCAAGAAAAGTAACATCTGATGACCCATTTTTAGAAAAAAGAGAACCAGAGAATAGCTCCTTCATTTTTTTTTTTAAATGAAAACAGATTTTTTTTGCTAGAAGTTTTCAAACTGATACATCCTTCTTCGCACAGGAAGAGGTGTTTTTGACCTTCGTCTTGTGACGGACAAGTCATTTTAGCATTACTCATGTTGTGATAATACAAGACATCACCTGCACCATAAGATACATGGTAAGTCATCTTTGGCGCTTTTTTTTTTTTTTTTTAACATTTAGTAGCTACTTAGGTAGTATGATGTCTAGTGGAATCCTGCCAGCATACTCATCTTTGAAAATAACCCTGGCAAAATGCATAATGTATGTTAAATGGAATACATTAGTTTTAAAGGACAAAATCACCAGAAGACTTGAGCAGAGGATACAGGTAAGCAAAGAAATAAATCTCTAGAGATTGATCTGAGTAAGAAACATAATGGAGTATGCCTCCCTGATTTTTTCTCTGAAAATGATGTGCAATGACAGAAATATGGATTTTACTTCAAAACAAAACAGCTGTTTGAGTGTTATTTGAATGAAGAGTACTTATTCTTCTCACAAAATGACCACAGAAACCTAGTGTTGTATTTTAGACACTGACTCATTGGATCCTGTTTACACGCAGTGTACCACTTTACCTTCATTTGCTACAGCTTTATAATTACTACCAATTTCTGGGACTATACAAATGAACTGAAACGCACTTTAATAAAATCTTTGCCTCTTAAAACACAGAAAGCTGTGTCCTGAAACTCAGAATGAAACAGTGACATGAGTTTACCCATCTTTTCTATGGTGAGCCTTTCTTTTAAAAACTGCATGACTGCTAGTCTGAAGCAGAGCAACAGAATTTGTACAGCAGATTGCAGGTTTTTAGAAATATTTATCTAAAAAGTACTCAAAATAATATAGAACTTTTTTTTTGAAATATCTTGTCTTCAGAGATCTTCGTTGACTACCTTTTGGGGTTTTTTTAATGATCAGGAAACATAAGCCCAGGCAGATGCCTCCGGTTATGTGAATAACCTACTCTAGTTAGGTGAACTGATTAACCCAGTGAAATATTCTAGCCAGTAGCTAACAGTGTCTCCTAAAAGAGAAAGATTATAGGATAAAGCACAAACCTGCTCACAGTTCCTTTTTCTGGTTTCCAAATTATTTTTCCAAGTATTTTTAGTCTCCACTGTCTGCATGTGCTGGATAGCATACACCATTCAGAGTAGTAAATACTTTTGCAGAGAGACTTCTGAAACAAAGGCTGGGCTAGAGGAATGGGGCTCGGTTAGCAGAAGCAACTGCTCAAAGGGGAGGCCATAATTTAAGCATGCAGAAAGGGTCGTAAGGAACAAGACAAGATGCAGGGAAGATACGGTTGTCATTCCAGGAAGGCAGAGGAAGAAGAGGGAAGGCGTTGAGATAGCAGTTAACAGGAAGAAGGGTCTGTGACAAAAAGAATTATCACAGTAATATCAAGGCAGCATTTTGCAATGATATTTGCATGAATCCTGCCAATCACCTACTCATAAAATCCCACTCTGGGTTTATGACTTAGTTGTGTTTCATACCCATATCTATGCATGACCATCCTGCAGGTGCCAAGTGAGCAAGACAGTAAGTGTTGGGTCTGGCACTCATCCCATAATCCCAGTATACAGCATGGCTGACTGACACATTGTAAATGAGGATATTTAGCTACATGCAGTACCAGAGATGTACTGTCAGGGTATGCAACATGGATCTAGCAGGTATAGCTGAAGGAAATCTTAAGTATTTACTTGGGTAGTGCCCAAGTCTCATCACGTTTTGAGGTGAAGAAGTAAATGTTCTACACCAAAGAGGGTTTCATAAACTTGCACTTTTTTTTTAAAGTGTTGCTGAAAGTACTTAAGAAATATAAACCCTTAGCTGCTTTAAAATCGAGTTATTTACCGACAACAGATGGAGCCACTTCCTTTACCAACAAAACCATTACTGCTGCATTGTAATAACTATGTAGTTAGTATGACTATAGAAAAAAACTGTTTCACAGAGATTGCCAGAATTTCCTGAAAGACAATCCTTGAAGAATTTGACAGCACTTATTTCTAATCAAGAAATTGTATCTGGGCAAAGTTGAGACCCAAACTGTTACAGTTTGCTGATATTCTCTTACTCCTCATTCTCCAAAAGAAAACTTGACTGAAATACTCAACATACCAAAATAATGTCTGAACATGGATCACGTCATTCTTATTATTCTTAGGTGCAGAGCTGGTAGCCAGAATCAAAAACTTGGGGAAAGAGCAGGACAAAGTTTTGCAAAAGCAGCATTTCTTTTTCTAAAAGGTGCAGATTTTGCTCCAACAAAGCTTCCTCTTTTGGGGCAGATGCGTATCTGCCATGTGCAGCATAAGAATCTCCATCAGGAGGCGGCAGAAGAACCTCAGTTTTAAGATCACAAACCTGGCAAATAGCTCCTTCACCAAGACCTCAGCTTAGGTTTAGCTAAGTTGGTCTCTTTGACACAGATTAAGGATGCTGGCATTTTAAGCAATCTGTTTTTACAGCAGAAAATAGTCCTTTCTCCTGACAGGTTTTGTCTACAGGCACAAAGAGATGCTTTGGGGATTTCACATGCTCTAAGTCAGAATGGACCGCTATGAGTTTGTACCAAAAAGCAAAGCAGGGGCCTGTCTCTGAGTCACTCCAGACATGGGCTGAGATTCTTCAGTTACATTTAAACTTGCAGACCTCAAGTGCAGAGAGAATGAAGTGAGAGCGTGGTCTCCGCAAAAGATGCCTGCGATCCCACGGGGCAGACCACACCATTTAAAAAGTGCATTCAGGAAAGGAGTGGACACTGGTGCACAACACGGGCACTCAGGGATCACACAGCAAGCTGGGCCAGATGCGGGGCCTGAACTCTTCTGCACTGAGAGCACTCTGTCAGCTTTGTCTAAGAACAGGCATGACGTTTCCAGGAAGAGGCTAATTTCAAAACCAGCACCCTGCCATGGGCAGCCACCAGTCTGCCATGAAGTGTCTGATAAAAGCAGTCATGATGGCACAGGAAGACAGAGCAGCCCTTTAACCAGACAGCAAGTAGCTTTCTTTGAGTGGCTACCAAAGCCATTGGTTGGACTTCTCCACTGAGTGACCAGGGAGCACTTTTTGTCCCTTTGACACAAAATCTGTCCCATCTTCACAAAATCCTCTGCCCAGCTTTTCAAGGGACACACAGGAATTCTTGCATGTTCTTTGGGGATCTGTGAGAAGACAGTTGTCCTGAGCTTTTCAGACACCAAGTTACACAAAGCTATGCTTCTGCATCTGGCTCACAGTCCTACCAGGGACTTGGGAAAAGGGGAGGCTTTGGCGGCCGGAGGGGCTGACATCACAGTCACAAGCCTTTGTCTGCTCCCACAGTAGCAGAACTTGCCTGAGGATTTTCACAGCTCTCCTGCACACTCACCTCCCAGGCCCTGACTCCTTCTTGCAAGGGAAGGCCAGTCCCTCACATAGTCCCTAAATCAAGAATAGCCATGCCTCAGATTCAATCCACCATTCCTCTGTTTCTGGTTAGGCCAGGCAGCTGACGGGCTCTACTGAGGAGGGGGAAAATGTACGTGACAATATACACGTGGGAAATGACACACAGCACACTTCCAACATGCACCAGTGTGACTCCGCAGCTCTGTGGATGGGTTTCTTGGGAGCTCTGCAATTTCATTCTCTTTCACGCCTTGACATAATAATGTTTGTGTGCTCATCAGCAAAATGCATTTCAGAAGGGAACATGAGCATATTTCATTCTCTTCACTGCAAAGCTTGGAGATTCCTCTAGTTTAATGTCTTCTTTTTTCTCCTTTCCAGACCAATCCACCATGGGAAATGAAACCACAGACTTCACCGACTGGGCACTGACAACAGAATTTGACTACAGCGATTCAGCACCATGCATGGGAACTGAGGAAAAGCATTTTGCAGCAAATTTTTTGCCACCTCTTTATTCTTTAGTGCTGATATTTGGCCTGACAGGCAACATGCTTGTTGTGCTTATCCTGGTAAAATACAAGAGGCTGAAGAGTATGACTGACATCTACCTGCTCAACTTGGCAATTTCTGATCTGCTGTTTGTATTTTCTCTCCCTTTTTGGGCTTATTACGCAGTTCACGACTGGATTTTTGGGGAGGCGCTGTGTCGAATTCTGTCAGGTGTCTACCTCCTCGGCTTCTACAGTGGCATCTTCTTCATAATCCTCTTGACCCTGGACAGGTACCTGGCCATAGTGCACGCGGTGTTTGCTTTGAAAGCCAGGACAGTTACCTACGGCATCCTCACCAGTGTTGTCACTTGGGCTGTTGCTGTTCTTAGTTCTGTTCCTGGGGTAGTATTTCACAGAACTCAGAAGGAAAGTATAGGCTACACTTGCAGTGCTCATTATCCATCAGAGCAGAGAGATACATGGAAGCAATTCCTCACCTTAAAAATGAACATTCTTGGACTTATTATTCCAATGTTAATTATGATCTGCAGCTACACACAAATTATAAAGACATTACTGCAATGCAGGAATGAGAAGAAACATAAAGCAGTCAGGCTTATTTTTATTATCATGATTACCTACTTTTTTTTCTGGGCACCATACAACATTTGCATTCTCTTGCGTGATTTTCAAGCTCCATTTTTCATCCCTACTTGTGAAGGAAATGGTCGACTGCACAAAGCAATCCAAGTGACAGAAACAATCTCAATGATCCATTGTTGTATCAACCCTATCATTTATGCCTTTGCTGGAGAAAAATTTAGGAAATATCTTCGCAGCTTTTTCCGAAAGCAGATTGCAGTCCACTTATGTAAATACTGTCCTGTTTTCTATGCTGACACAGCTGAACGAGCTAGCTCCACCTACACGCAATCTACCGGAGAACAAGAAGTTTCTGCTGCACTGTAAGTTGTGTCTAGTGAAAAAATGGAATTGACTCTTGTGACATCAACTCTGTGATAAAAGCCTGCTGAGTCTCTCCTGGATATTGTTTCTAAGGCAGCTAAAAAAAAAAAATCACAGAATACATGTTTATCAAAGATTGCATTTGCTCATAGACTTGGGTATTTGTAAATAAATGAAAAGGATGTAGCAAGTTACTTGACTGGGGGCCTGAACTAGCAGGTAACAGATTTTTTGAGGTGAACTAGGGGTTATAAATTTACACTGATTCTTCTGAAACATCTCTTGACTGTACATTACACAAGATATCTCACTCATTTAAACTCAATCTCAGTCACATTTTTTACTAGGACGGTTGTGTATCTCTGTAAATAATGCTAAATTACTGAGATCTGTGATACAGCACGGAATGGAAAATTTTACACACTTGGAATAGACTCTGATATTTTCCTTTGTGTATGGTTGAGTCCTAGCCACTTAGATCTTTCTCATAATAGTTCTAACTACTAGGGGTTAATACCTGAGTGATTTTAGAGTTTGATATTTCTGAAGACTCTCTTTTACTCATCTGCTGTTTTATATGCTATTTACACTGAAAAGCTAATATAATGACCTTATCATTAAAAAACTAATGTCCCATCACTGATCAATGTGGTAAGAGTATTTTAAAAATAAAGTATTGCACGTGGAGCTTTAACCAGGTTGGATCAAACATGAACAATGAGTCAACAGTGTTTTAGCTTTTAAGTGCAGTGATTTTGTTTGCCTTTTTTGGAGCCTATCTAAGAGCAAAACTTAAAAAAAAATGAATGCAGGCATAATGGCTGCCAAACCACAACAGGATTAGAGATGTGAAAATGATTTCTGAACAGAATTAACACAGATGTTTTTAGAGATAAGTGTATGTTATGAACATTTAAGTTAACAAAACATCTGAATAAGTAAAAATACTCCCTGTTCTACAGAGTCAAGGGCATAGAGCATCTCTTTTGTTTTAGAAGCTGGTATCATTCAGGGGGCTATGACAATGGGGGTCTTTAACCATTTAGGAGTTTTATAGAGAGCAAAAGCTTCCACAATTACTAAGACTGATGGTTAAATGTGACTGATTCTCTGTAAAGCTCAGAACCTGTAAAGCATGGGAACACATAGAAAACATGAAATAAATATGGGGCTACTCGAGTGCTTAAGAACATACCATAATCACACTATTAATTAATTTGGGCCAAGTTCTCCTTCTAACAGTTCTTATATTTCCTCTAAGACATAGGGTATTGGACAACTTTGGAGACAGGAAATAAAAAGTGAATATTTTGTTTGCTGTTCCTATCCAGAAGGGCAATTCTTGTTTCTCAACTTCTCTAGACAGCCTTTAAAATAATATTTTCAAAGATGCAAATGTTTCAAGAAGTCTCAAAGAAATTTTACAGTGGAAAGTGCTTGTGAAAGCAGGAAGTGGAATAGGGAAATTTTTACTTCTCAAACCACTTGTTTTGAGTTACTCAGTTTTGGCATATTAAGCACCACTTTGGAACTACATCCATACAGAAAGTGTAACGGAAGTATACTACACCTTCTCATTTGCCAGGTTTTCAGCTGCATGCTCTTCTTTAAGGCCCTGTGCATCAGTTACTTTCTGGATTTTGTATATGCTTTTAAAATGGGTAAATATATCAGCATAATGAGAAATACATGCAGAAACTTCTAGTCAGACTGGCTTTTTTTTTTTTTTACTTATAGAATACATTCATGAAAACAATTTTATATTTTATTCTGCTCTTGACAAGAACTTTCACTTGGCCTTGAAAACATCTTGTCTTTAAAAAACTACTTCCTCTGGAGGGCTTTGAAGCCAGACACAGTAATGCATCTTCAGGATCAAAGAACAGCAACCAAACTTGCATGGATACACTGACAAACTTTCTGAGAGGCACGTCAAAAAGCTGCCGTGATCCTTCTACAGCATGCCTCTCCAATCATGGATCTTTCCAAGCAACAAGCAGCTTCTGGAGGAAAGAGGTGGAACTGAGATCAGTGGCCCAGTGGATCAGCAGCTTATCAAGAGTTTCCATCACTTCACTGGAGAGGGATCACACTTCAGCACATGAAAACAAGTCATGTTTCAGCTACTGCAGTGAACTGTGATCCACATTCAAGGAGACAATTGAAAACACAGTATTTGGTAGCATTGCTGGTACATTCATTTAAGGACTCTGCCAATAATTATGATAATATTTTGTATTATACCATCCATTAAAGTTGGTTAACTTTTTTGGTAGACTTTTTGATCCTTTCCTGCCTTCATCCCCAATTTTTTAGAACAGCCCAAAAGAATGAAAAAGGAAGATAAATTCTTCATAACACTGAAAGAACAGGCAGGACAAACTCAGGGTTTTACAAGTGGACCAAGAACCAGCATGATCAAAAAACACAGCATCATCAAGATAACTCCAGTGCTCTTAGCTGCTTGTCACTAATAATCTAATAATAAATATGCTATTTTGGTTGTCATTACAGTTGATTTTGTTTACATTTACCAATGGGAAAAGCAGTAGCTCAGACAATTCATACTGATCCTGATTGATATTAGTGGTTTTTAAAATACAAAAGCGTATAAAAGAATTCCAGTGTATTTAGTGACCTAAGTAATTAGGTCACCTAGTTAATATGTAACCATTACAGCGGACTTGTGCAAACACTTCAGTTCTTAAGATTACAGTGCCATCATGTGGTCTCACTGTAAAGTTTGATGCCAACAAATATGCACTACTCCAGCCAGGTTTTTGATGCTTTCTTTCTTCAAAACATTTTTAGGAGGAATTTCTTCACAGAAAGGGTGATTAGGTATTGGAATAGGGTGCCCAGGGAGGTGGTGGAGTCACTGTCCCTGGAGGTGTTTAAGGACAGACTGGATGTGGCTCTCAGTGTGGTTGACAGGGTGGTGTTTGGTCATGGAATGGACTCGATGATCTCAGAGGTCTTTTCCAACCTAATTGATGCTGTGATCTCTTTTCCTAAGGGAATCGTCTAACGGAATGACTCCCCCCCTACAGGCATTATCTATATTATGGAAAGAGCAGCAAGCGACTGTGGTCCCTAAGAATGGAATGTAGGTCCATTGAATGCATAGGCAGGATCACCCTGTAATGATGCAGCCAGATGCCAAGAGCGCAGTACAAGATTCCAGACCCTGCTCTGGAAGGGGAGCATTTGACGTTCTTGCTCACAGCTTGTAAGCTACAAGCTACAAGATTGAAAATGAAGTGCAAGGTCCTACACCTGGGTCACGGGAGCCAGACACATATCCCGGCTGGGTGTAGAAGCGACTGAGAGCAGCACTGTGGAGAAAGACTTGGGGTGATGGTTGATGAAATACTCA
>VYZQ01022045.1:47968-71859 GCA_013400655.1 Mystacornis crossleyi
ACTCTTTCAATCTACTTGAAGAGTTTCTGTGGCAGCAGTCTTCCTGAGAACTGACCTTGTCCTAGAGGACGTTGAAGAAAATTAGATAAATTCATTCAATTGATTTTTTGTTCAACCAAATCAGTGCAGTTTAGCCAAAGAAATCAGGTCATTTGAGGTTTTCAGGTGATTATTTTTTTAAAGCAAGGCATTCAGGGACATGATTGCAATACTGCTGGTGGTGGTTTGTGGTATAAGGAAGAGCATCTTTAGGAAAGGCGGGTGAAATGTAACTGTACATATTTTAGCAGCAGTTGTGGGGTTTTTTTAAATTTATTTTTATTTTATCTTTCACTTCATATATAATTATATTCTGCCAAAGACAAGTCATGCAACAGCACTTTACTTTCACAGATGTTCCTGAGGCTGGGGATGGAGATGTGATTAAAGGTCTAAAGAGTCCCATATGTAGAGATCCTGAAACACCAGTTAAAGATAACTTGATCCCCACTCCACAGGCCCCCAGCATTGCTTTCCCCCTGGCTAACCCTCCTGTGGCACCAGAACCCAAAGAAAAGGTTTGTCAAATGAAATAATACTTATGATGGTTTGTGTTCTGAGAGATGCAGTAATACTTTAAGACATTTTGAATGTGATGGTAAATATAAAATGTGAAGATCTGCATTTAAAGTCTTGAAGGGGATTACTTTTGTGCAGTTCTATTCTATTCTCTTTTTTCCTTCCTCTTCCCTCTTCCTTTGAGATTTTGAACAAGTAGTATTTGCTTAAAAAAATAAAGCTTGTTTATTTAGACAAATAAAGCTTTTTGTCCCGTTAGTGGTGGAATGCTAAGACAGGCTTTGGAGTGAAGAGTTACTATGTGTATCACTTGGAACTCCTCCAGCCATGTTCGGATGATGGCAAAAAAGTTAGGCCTTTGTTTCTTTGGTGGTAGCTGGAATTTTATGTTTAGGTACAAATGAGAAATTATTTTTCTGCCAAAAGCTGGTTTAAAATTCAGTTTTATTGTGAACTTGGAAAGGAAAATGGGCCTACAGTCTTGCCTGCAGTGTGTCACTTGATGCTCAAACTTTCAGCAGCTCTGTGTCTTCAGAGGCATGCGTCATGTTAGTGGAAAGGCCCTCAAAGAATATAGATTTCCAACTTGATAGAAAATGAGTGAATGAGGCAGTGTGATAGATCAATGCTGATTTCTTCATGTGTTCAACCTGGCATTCTGTGGATGTGAATGAAGGAATAGTTGTTACGACAGATTAGTTCAGCTGTGCCCTGAAGAAAGGGGGAACCAAGAGGATGTTCAAGCAGGAGCCTAAGGATAATTTGATAAGACTCAATCTTTTTGTCAAGTGACTGACGGGTTTGGTTCTGCTTTTCCCAGCTAAAAGAAAACTTTATATATAAATAACCCAGAATATTTGGCAGAGAAATAGTCAGCTGTCAACCTAATCGTTCTGTCATATTTTCAAAATCTGTTACTGTATTTCTAGGTTGTTACAGAAGGTAAGAAGGCTGATGAAGAAACAGAAAAACTCCGTAAATTTCAGCTGTCTTCTCTTAATCCTCAAGAAAGATTTGATTACTGCCACCTGATTGAGAAATTAGGTACCAGATATTTGTGAAATGCAAAGAATCGTATGTGTCTGTGTGTCTGCTCAGCTGTGGCTTGGGGGGGAAAAGAAAGCGCTTCTGTTAGCGACTCATCAGATTTGAGGTCTCAAATTTATGGCTTTCTGTGCTTTTGAGCAATTCTTGGAATATAGTAGTATTATTATGTGAGCGATCAGCTTTGCCGTAAAACAGCAATGGTTTTGTCTTCTGATAGTTTTCTTTTAGCTGCCTCCACAACAGCCTCATTCTTTGCTGCTGGGAGTGCCCAGGATGGGCTGTCCTCTGGTGTCTCTCATTGCTGGCTGTGTTGCAGTGGTACCTTACAGAGCCGCTCTCTCCTGGCTGCTTCTCCCTCCCTAGCAGCTTCTGCCCGTGTCGTTTCCATGATAATTCTCTCAATGTAAATTTGAGTTTTCATCTGGATTCGAGTAACTCTCACTTCGAGTTGATCCTTTCTGCGTACAGCTTGATGCTTAGATAATCTGAATCCCATTCATTCCTCACTTCAAGGTGGAATAGTACTTGAGAAACAGTACTTTGATCCGAGTTGCACACACATTGTTGTGGGACATCCTCTTCGGAATGAGAAATTCTTGGCTTCGATGGCAGCCGGAAAGTGGGTGCTTCATCGCTCCTACCTGGAGGCGTGTAGAGGAGCTGGCTGCTTTGTTCAGGCATGTGACCCTATCCCTAGGACATTAGTGGGTTTGACCATTTTTGCATTTATTTTTGTTTTGCACTACTAGGAAAAGACAACTTCTCAAAACCAATTGCTAGTTTAGGGTGCCCAAGCCATGGGAGTTTTAGAGAATCCAAAATCTGAGAAGTTCTTGGCCAGCTTTGTCTGAAAACTAGTCCTGGACCAAACTCCTGATGTAAGATAAATGAAATAGCCACGCTTTTTATCGTCACTTCTTAAAATTGAGTCTTTGAATATCTTTTGGTAAATTCTCACTGGTATCAGCTAAATTTGCGTGGCTCTTGTTAAACCAGGAATAAAATCTTGATACTTTCAGTACATAAACATGTATTATTTTTAAATAACTTGATTCTGTAACCATGTACGTAAATATTTTTGAACTCTACCTCTTCCGATGCCTTCCTAACTGTTAATTTTTGCAGTTCTCCTGGATCAGGCAGTTCTTTTACATTGACCAGGCTAACTTTAAAATAATGCCTGTAGACTGCTTCATTCCCTTATGTATTAAAACCAACTTTCATTGTTTTTCATTGAAAGACACTGCAGAAATATAATAGGTGGTGCCCAGTGTAGTGAGCTGCTTTGTCCTGCTGTTGAATTCTATTGTAGATGTAACTGCAAGAGGAATCAGGTTGTGTACATGACTTGATGTCACAGAAAACATGAGTTAATTTAGATAGACGTGTGCAGTTAAGAGCCATATCTCAAATTTTACCTTGAGCTGTTTTGGCTAGATAAAATCCATATATATAGCTAGAGTGAGATGGGATTTGTTTCAGGGTTTTATGCTTTCTATTTGGTGTGGGTTTTTAAAATCTATTTTTCTGCTGGTAAAGTTGGCAGGACTCTTTGTAATTCAAGCTTGTGGTTGTTTCAGGAAGAAGACTATGAGTGGGGAAGTAACTCTGTACTTAATGTTTTGTCTGGAATCAATGTAAACCAGAAGAAACTAGCACTGGCAGCCATGAGGTGGAGGAAAAAAATTCATAAAGGGAGGCAAGAAACGGGTATTGCTGAGGTATATAAATACTTTTGTAATGTAAGCTGTACAATGTGGGTGGACAGGACAGGGATTGTCCCCAAGACAAAAAAACTTAACCGTCAAGGCAAGGTAACCTGTCTTGTTATCAAGAACAAAATGGCTTTGCTTGATATA
Organism: Mystacornis crossleyi; assembly: GCA_013400655.1. Lineage (NCBI taxonomy): Eukaryota > Metazoa > Chordata > Aves > Passeriformes > Timaliidae > Mystacornis > Mystacornis crossleyi. The sequence continues at coordinate 51,433 of VYZQ01022045.1, forward strand.
TTCTAGTTAAGTAATTTTGGTTTTTAGAAAATTTCTCTGCTGGTACATTAAAAGTCTTAGTCTCCTCTGAACCAGTGTTCATGTTTTGTGAAGCTGGAATGTGGCTGCTTCTTGTGTGTAAATGTCCTTCAGCCAGGAAGATGATGTTTGTGCTTCAGAGTTCTGACTGGAGAACTAACCTAACTCAGCTCTGCTAGGAAACCAAAACTGGTTACTGGTTTCGTAGTCTTTCAGGGAGATTTTTGGAAGCGAGACTTGAACTCCCCAATGCCTTTCAACTCCTCTCTCAAATCAGGCTCTGCAGTTGAGGATTCATTGCAAGGTGTTGTTTCAATTACATCAGGAAAAATCTTGTGTGTGTTTTACAGTAATGTTTTTAAAAGGAATGCTTGTAACAAATCCTCCTTGCCCCTTACCTACCTGGAAACCACACTGAGTGTAGGAGGAACCAGTTGGCTGTTACTGTAACTAAGTGCATGGTGGGGGAACAGAGGAAAGTGTTTCCAAGTAACTGGGGGGTGTTTTAAATAAGATTTCTCTCAGTGCCTGGTGTTATGGAAAGCATTCCCTCTGCAAAGGGTCTTTCCTTAGAGGGGGCTGGGTGGCAGGCTGCTGACTGTGGCCCAACAGCTGTATGTTCTGTGAAATTTTTTTCTGGCATGTACATTTAAAGGCAAAACTAGGTGATTGCAAGTCTTCATCTGATAGATATTCTCAAAAGGGGTAAATTATAGATCCGTTAAGTCTTGGTACTTTTTCAGTACCAGCATATTTTGACTGAAATGTCTTTTATCTAGGGAGCTTTCAGTGGTTGGAAAGTGATCCTGAACGTTGATCAAACCAAGGAAGCGGGATTCAAGCGCCTTCTTCAGTCAGGAGGAGCAAAAGTATGTAGTTGTTTGAAAAAAAGAATGAAATACATATTTGTTTGTTCAATTATTTTTTTTCTTTCTGTTTAGTTCTGTGCTGGGCATTTTTCATGTGAGTAAGAGGTTTTAATGAACAAAATTGCTTACACAGGGTAGCTGAGAAAGGATCGGAGGGTGGGAGGAAAAAGCTTTGTCATCTTCACTTTGCAAGTGGTCAGGCAGAGCACCTTGTCTGAGGTTACACGAGTCAGTAGTGCTGGTGGGAATTGAGGATAGAATTTCTGGGCCCTGCTCTGATGAGAAGGATCACCCCTCTGGACAGGTATGTGATGGTACAGAATGCAGCTGTAAATGGTATTTGGTTTCCCACTGGTTTCTGTTAATTTGATGAGTGAAATTAAAGGTCTTGAACTGCATTTGTCTTGGGGAAGAAACACAACTGAACTTTCACGGGTCGTGTTTTGTCTGTAGGTGTTTTCTGGCCATTCTGCATCTCTCTTTAAAGACGCGACTCACCTCTTTGCTGACTTCAGTAAGCTGAAACCAGAGGACTCGAGGGTTGACGTGGCAGAGGCGGCAGCCCAGGGAGTGAACTGCCTCAAACCAGAGTACATCGCTGACTACCTCATCCAGGTGGGCACGCCCGGGGGCTCCCTGCCTGCCACACAGCCCCAGCCCCCTCCGGGGGACTGCTGCTCTGCCAGTCACGGGCCTGCTTTGCCAGGAATTGTGGCCACAAAATGTCTATGCTGAGGGCTTGGATTGTAAATCTCAATTTTACGCTCTAACATGACTTGTTCTGGTGCTGGCAGTGGGCTCTGTTGCAGGGTAGGGAGCTGCTCACAAAACATATTCAAAATGTAGGTGTGTAATGTTTGTCTCGTTATTTTCAGTTTTAGACAACTGTTTAGACAACAGCTGTTTCTGTTCTCTCAGAAGCTGCTCTTCTTGCTCTAACCCACTCTTTTTTTCTTTCTCTGCTGAAGGATCCACCTCCCCCTGCGGAGTGTTACTGCCTGTCGGAAGCAGAGTCTTACCTTGAGAATAACTCAGATCTTGGAACTGGATTATCCCAGAAAAGAAAAGCACTGGGAGAAATGAGCAGAGTCAAGCGATCCAGAATACACTAAGCATATTCTCTGTTCTTAATTTGTACATTTTTAAATTCATATTTATTTTTTCATTCTTGCCCAAAAAATTAAAAGCTTTGCATTTCACTTCTAACTTGTCCTGAGATTAAAATAAATTTGCAGTAATACTTATAAGAAAGATTGCTTTGGTTACCAGTAGCATCTAAAAATATGGCAAGAGTTCATCCAAAAAATACTTTAACCTGTCCAAACTATCCCACTAGTGATTGTGTCTGCGGACACAGTTGTATAATAATAATTAAGAAATAATTTGTAAAATGCTTATCACATCTTTTATCTGTGTGTTGTGGGGAAAATACCAGCTGATGAGAATTCCATTGCATTTCCCATATGGTAATGGACTTAGATTTTTACATTAATTTTTCATCTTATGGTATTTTCTATTGGAAGGGAAGAGGGAAACTGGACAAAAAGAACTGGCTTGTAAATTTTTGTACTAATAGAGGGTGTAATAAATTACTTCAATAGATCAGAGGTGCTGTTGCTGCCATCCTGAGTGCTGATGAATCTGCTTACCAACTGTAGAAACAATTCTGTCACCCAAGAGGTGAAGTTTGTCTTGACCAGGTTCCCTGTTTGAGTCTGTGACAGGAACCAGAGCCAGACAAAGTTTCTGGCAGCTGGAAGTGTTCGTAGTCAGACAGCCACAGTGTTTGACTAAGTGTTTGACCTTTTCAGGACCAGTGGGGTCTGGGTCTGTATTTACTGAACTTCGGGTATGTGAGTGCGCTGTCTTAGTCTGGGTAAAAGTGTGCTTATGGAACCTGAAGAGCTGTATTTAAGCAGCTGGAATTACTACAGCCTGTTTGAATAGAAAAGCACAGCATCCAGTTGCTCAGAACCAGTGGAGTTGTCTGGAAAAATTCATGTGACACTGAAGTCTATTTAATTTACCTCTTTTTTGTTTTGAAGGCAAGAGTGTATTCTACATCTGTTTTCTAGCTGCTGAATACTGTTTTCTAGAAATAGTTTGCATCAGTATTTGTTGCAGATCCAAGACTGAGCCACAAGCATCTAAGTGCTGTGCAACCTGGAGAATCACTCTGGGCTGGGCAGAACTAAGCCTTTGCTGCTTGGGGAAGGGACAAAGCACTGAGCCGTGGGTCTCCAGGTGAGAGAGAACACGAAAGCAGCTTCTCTTTATGTGCAAGGCTGTACTTTGGCCTTCTGCTTCCTACTTCAGTGCACCGGTTGTTTTGTCAGTGAGCTCTGCAACCTGCTGTCAGGATGACCTGAAGGTCCTGACTGTAAGAGATTTGATTCTTTTAAAGAAGTGAAATCTGTGCCACTATCACTGGGGGCTGGGCTGTGACAAGACTGCTATGCTGAGCTGCAGTGACTACTGTCTTATCACCTGCTTTGGTTTTTTTTGTTCATAACAGCTTGATGCTTTTTGTTATTTGTGGACGTCAAACATCTCCAACTTGTTCCAAGTCCACATACTGAAAATAATGCTGCTCTTAATGCCTTACATCACATTTTGAATTAACTTTAACTTTGAATTAATTATGTATTTCACTGTTCTACCTCTGAAGTGCTGCTTTGCATTGCAGGCATTTGAAATAGGTGTGAATAGTACCAGACAAGACCTAAGGTTCCTGTGACTTTTTCTTCCTAGTCCCCAGAAGTTGCTGTGGAAGGTTGGTGTTCCTATGCTCACTTTAGATAAAAACCCCACTCCCTGACCCACTTAACTTAAGCTTTAACAGAAGTCTTGGAGCCACACAGTTCCTACAGCTGCTGTGAATCCTGCGGCAGGGCAGAAGGGGGAGCAGCTAAAATCAGGCACGTACCAACCCACAGTGGAACCAGTAACCTGGGATCTGAGTGCTACGTGTTCTGCAGTGTGCACTGGTTTAAAGGCAGAAGGGAGGCACGACAGTGAGGGAGTGCTGGGGGAACAGGAGCAGAAAGCAGCCAGAGCCAGCTCCTCTTCTGCGCTGGGCCTCGAACACCGCCCTGACATCCAGTGCACTGCTGTCCCTGTGCCACACACAGGGGAACACAACACAAGCAAGACAAAGGTGGGAGATGTAAATTCAGTTGGTGCTGTTAAGATAAATTTATTTTCTTCAGCTTTCTTCACAGGAAACATCACAAAAGTGCTTTACAGAGTTTGAATACCATTACTCTACCATGGAACAAAAGGAGAACAGGTGTGTGCAGTGCACAGTTAGAAGTTGTCATATGCGGAAGCCATGATAGGTAAATCAGGGAAAAAAAAAACTAGTGACAAAAATATATATAGTTCAGGGTTTGAACTGAAGTTACGATATAATTATATAAATATACAGGCACCATTAGGTTCCTGTGTTAACTGTGGGGGCCACACAGGGATTCTCAGAAACAGATCATATTGAACTGTACTTTGCTGAAATAGCTTCTGCTGTGCTCCATAGGCTCCCAGCCAAGCCATTTTCCCAGCCAGACCGTATCATCCTTTCTTTCGCACTACACTGAGCACACAATTATTTTCATTTCTTCACATTAGGGCTGGTGCTGAGACATTCTGGTACATTATTGAAAACAAATTCAGGGAGATTTTTTTTTTTTTTCCCCACTTACGGAGAGATCCTCTTACAATTCTTCCCTCAGTAATCTCTTCATTAAAAAAAAAAAAATGCTTTAGGCTAGCTGCTGCTGTCCAGGTAAGACAGTTTTGTTTAAGCTAGAACGGTACCAGTCTGGCAACGCTACTCTTCCCCATAGCTGAGCTGTGTTGTACTGTGAACAGTGCTACTGCCTCCTTTTTGCTGTATTCCGTGGGAATTAGGCTCCCGTGTAGCCTCTGAGGCTCTAGGTTTCAGTTCTTCTTTTGCAATGTTTGTGATACTACAGCCCTGACAAAAAACAACGCATCATGATCAAGACGTGGGAGTTCTTGCCTGCTGCTGTCTAAGTAAGTGGTGAATAATTCTGGCACCTGACTAAGAAATCCTTGGCATGGTAATAATGTAGATGAACAGAAGAGTGAGGAATACTCTAGGGCAAAGAGAGGTCAAAGCAAGAGAATTTTGCTGAGTTTTGAGTTCCAGGGAAAAAAAATGAACTGAGCCCATTACCTGGAAAACATTGTCATGCCAGTTTCCAAAGCCATTTTGCCTTTCACCCAATTCCCAGAGTAGAGACACAGTGCACGGTCAAAGAACTTGTCAGTCCTGAAGGTTACCGGGCAGTTAGTAAGTAACAGTACAGAGCTACAGTGGCAAGACAGGGCTTTGGTGAGTGTAGCAGCAGAGATGAGTCTTCCAGAGGTGGGGGACAGGCTGTGCATGTTACATTCTAACAACTCTCGTAGTCATTAGCTCTCTTTTCCCCGCCAGGTCCTCAAAAAGTAAAAAAATCCCAACTCCCCTTGGCCAACGTAATCAACTCCCAGCAGCCACAACTGTTTTTTGACAGAATACCGCTGTAAGAGAACACCTAACAGATACAGTTATTTGGATGCAAAATCCAAGGTACATTCTTCTCAGCCAAGTATCATCGTTAGTACTGGAAGGCAGCTGCTCTCTGGGAGGCGGTACTCTGATAACTGAGGTAATGCAGCTCTCAAGGGCCAGGCTGTGCATCCTACCAGGCTTGAGTCTGCCCTTATGACACAGCCTTTGTATCTGTAAACATAACATGACTGGGAAATGCAGTCAGCACTTAAAGACAACAGCATTTACAGCTCCATGCTCTTTAAAGCACAAGGTGATGAGAATGAAGAGATGAAACAAACCACAAAGACTAAGCCTGCCCTCCAGTGTTGCTTCATCTCAAATACTGTAATGCAGTTGCAATATCCAGTTAAATACTACTACAGGTATGTTAGACTAGGCATGGCTGAGCCCATGTGGTTGCTGGTCAGAGACTAAGTAATAGTAATGCATCTGCTTCATCTCTGGCACAAGGAGGAGAATAACCTGGAAATTTAAAACGAGTTTCTATGGGGCTTTGGTCACTGGCACTTGATTCGGGCTGTTATACCTAGACTTCAAGTGACATGATCTCAAATAACATTTTAATGAAACTGACCTTGTGTGGCAAAAATAACTCCACTGAAACCAGTGAAGTTCAGCTCTGGGAGACCAGATATATATTTTGCCTTTTTCTCAATAAATTTGTTCTCTTGTATCAGCCAGTTTTTATGGTTTGAATCATTTTGCTATGGTTGTACATACTCTGAAAGAGATACAGAATAGGTGGTTTGTTTTAATTAAAAAAAGGAAACTTATGACAATATTTTAACAGTTTTCTGTAGGCAAGTTACTTGATATAAAGCAGACAGATGTGATGACTTGATTGCTGCAACTGAGCTAGAATGGAAATTCAGTACAGAAGATAGGGGACATGAAAAGGAACAGAAAACATCAGATTGAGTAAAAATTAGTAAGCACTTGCCCTGCTACTCACTGACCAGAAGAGTGAATTATATACATGAAACTGAAGACTTCAGTACATCAAATGGCAAAAGCCAATCCCCATGGAAGTTACTAGTTTGATGGCGATTGCCAGGATACTCTAATTGACTCTGTAAACTTGGCAAATCAGGGGCAGGTGAGTTGTCAACAGAAAAAAACCAAGGCAAAAAATACTGGAAAGGTTTTAAACCACTCATACATGCTCTGGTAGGAGTTGTGACATGAGTCTGAATTAGTTGTGATCTTTCAAGGGGACGATCTAGGCATCACCATGGGCAGCTTGATGAAGACATCTGCTCACTGTGTAGTTGCAGTCAAGAAAGCGAATAAGATGTTAGGCTGTATTAAAGACAGAACAATACAGAAAAATATTACAGCATCTATTTCTCTTAGAGGTCCCCAAGAATATTTGCTGTTTCTTCAGCACCTTAAAAAAAGTGACATATTAGAAAAATACAGGCAGGAAAGTGATTAGAGAATGGTAGAAGCAGCTCCTTGGAGCTGGAAAGGCAGACTAAAGTGGTTTATTTAAGAGGGCCATAGATGATAAACATCTAAAAAGCAATTCTCCTTCCCACCATATAACAAGATACATACTTTAAAGTCATTTTAAGCCACCTACCAATATATGGACCTTAATATCACTCATTACCATCATCATCATAAGCATTCCACAAAGCCCCACGTTATTCTTCAGTGCTTACTATTCAGCTAAGCATTTCCTCTGAAGCAACTGCCACAGTTTGTTGAAGTTTAACAGTAATCACTTCTGACAGAGAACTGTCCTGCTGATGCACATTAACAACTGCCTTAGAGGTGCTGCAATGATAAAAATATCACTAAGAGAAGGTAACTGCTGGGCCTCATCCCTGTCCAGGACCCACCAGAGCTCTCGTTTGTCTGCATGCAGGCCACCATCATGTTCTCTTGATTTTTTTGAGGCCCCATTGTAAAAGCTGAGCAATGAACCTTGAAATCACCAGCAAAAGCAGACAAAGGCATATTCATAAGTTACTACTTCATGTTACTTCAGCTGCAGTTAACAGATAAATCAGGAGATAATAATAAATAGGGTAATCACCTCTGCTGTATCTGTATTCCTTTTACCTATCCCTTCTGCTTGCCCCACTCAGCCCTAGTTTTTGATAATCTCTTCCCTTTGTTTATTTCATAAAACCCCCTCCACGGCCAACTATTTCCCTTTTGTTCATTCCCTTCCTCTACAGTTTGCCTTAATACCAGATTTTACAAGTTTTGAAGATTATTCTCTCTCACCCTTTCTCTTGCAGCTGCCATGCCACTTCAACTTAAATAAGAGAAAGAATAAAGAGCAGGAAAAGTGTTTACACATGGAGAGAAGAAGAAAAATACATTCCTATGACAAAATACCACTTAGTATCAGGAGTGAACATTTCTGGTTCACATGATTTGAACAAACTTTAAAACAGCCACATTATAAGAGATGGCTATCAACTGTGAGCAGGATTTTATTTCAGTCATGGGGTTTACAAAATATAGCAATATTGGTTTTAATATGTTCCACATAAAAACAAAGAGCCTCATATTAATATGCCATTTGGGTTGCACAGATAATCGAAGAGAGGAAATACCAGTTAAGCGTGCTCAGCCTGAACTTTTTCCTTACCCATACATACTAAAATAAGTCTAATTACATAATACTTAAATAGGACGTATATTACATTCCATAGAAATAAGCTTTTGCCAAAATAGTATTAAAATACTACAATAAAAGCTAGTATAAAGATCTTTTAATAAAGATTTTTAGTCCTCTGTAGAACCTTCCATCAGCCCCAGCCCTTGACAAAGAACAGCTTTGGCCTCACAACACCCCTGTGAGGTAGGTTGTTGGGGTTTTTGGTACAGCTGGGGAAACTGAGGCAAAGTGGAAACTAAATTACGTGAACATAGCAGCTCAGTAGAAAACCAAGGCCAAATCCCACTCTCTTGGTCCCATGCTTCCCGTGCTCTTGCTACAAAACAGGCTTGGCTTCTTTTCAGTGCACACAGTTGTTTTAGATGATACTTTCCAATCCAATATTCCAGACACACGACTTTTCCTGGTGACTCATTAATACAGTGATATGCTTTTAGTATTTGTATTCTGCTAAGCAAATTTTCCCTGAAGTGAACACTGAACTTCATTACCTTGCTGCATCAACACATACTCGTAAGCAACTGAAAATAAACCCATGATGTATGTACCACTTAGAAGATACTTCAGAAAAAAAAAGTCTTCATAGCTATTTGAAACAATATCTCAGCCTTTTATCATGCAGAAGTGGAAAATAATTTTCTTAAATACACAAGTTACTTCCTAAGACGATTGTTGAGCCATCTTGAAATTTGTCCTCAGTTCTCTCTTCAGGCAATGTCAGACAGCTTCATACCAGTGCAAAATTGTACTTTGTCTCTGAACAGGTTCTCCCAATTTGTTGAAAGGAAGAAATAAAATGGGCTGCCTTCCCCAAGTACTGAACTTAAAATCAGCGAAACTATTTAAAAGTTAGATGAATCTGTCACTTGTGCAAGCAGTACCTACCCACACAGCACTTGTACTATCCAACATCTTGCACTCCACTCCCTGCCTCAGGCTATGCACTTAATGCTATCATGTAGAAAACAGCCCTCCTAATCCCTCTCTTCTTATAGCACCTAGGTTTTATTTGCATCATTTCCACTCTCCCTGATTTATTTATTTATTAATCTTCCTTCCTGCTCTATTTCACTTCAAACAGAACATGGTCGAACTACAAGTGCCGCTTGAGAAGCCAAACTTTAGAAACACAATATTTATGACTTACACTCCTCAGTTCTGTTTTCTGCTGTCATTTCTTCTTCCATCTGCTAGAGCTTTCAGGCTCTCATATTAATCTCAATACAGACAAGCTGTCTTTTTAACTTTTTCTGAAGAGTTTATCTGCAGATACCTCAGATTTCCTCTCCTCTGTACATACCTAAATCATGTATCTGAAGTTTAAGTACACATACTATTTTCTTATACTGCCAAATAAAAGCCCCTATTTATCATTAAAAGCTGAAAACAGGGAGAGAGAATTTGGGAACTAAGTTAGTCAGGCAACAAAACCTAGATTGTGGGTGTTCATAAAGATTTTATAGTACTCAAGGTGGTTTTGGTATAATTTAGTTTCTTGGACTACTGAGGTATAAATTTCTGACCATGTCAATATTGGAAAGAATAACATTACTACTTTGTAAGTAAGCAACCTTATTTAAGCACATGAAGCTGTATTTATCCCTGCTCCATTTTAGTTAGGGTATTTGACAGAAAACCACAAGCAAGTTTAAAACTGCTCAACCAGGCAGAAATTAGAAAGTCAAAAAGCTACAACTACTGCAAAAGCTCAGATAAGCGAACTCCAAGATGTGCAGCCCAATCAAATTTATAGTGTGTTTACTTGACCTGAACAGCACAGGGGTCTCAGCCATGGTGTGGTGAAAGTTTCCAAGAGCTGACAGATGCAGTCAAATACCAAAAGCCCCATTCCCTGTGGTGTCAGGCCTCTAGCACAATTTGTACCATTAAAAATTCATCTAAGGTACGGTGGACAAGATCGGTAAAGCTAGCTACAAATACAAAACTGAAGTAACAGGAGACAGTCACTTTTAGTTGTCAATTCCTCTTCATTTGTGATCAAGATTAAACATGACAGCTAAAGTGGGAGAGATGGGGAAGGGCAAAACTAATCCTCTCCTACATTTATCATCAGCTCAAGTAAAAACAAATTCCACATACCTACAGTAGCATTTGGGAAGTCCAACTTTATTAAAATTACCTAGTTTTTAGCATTTTAAATACAGACTCTATCATTGAGAAACACAAATCCAAACTGTTCTTTTCCCAGTAAACACTGGACATTCCAACATTCTACCAGCAAGGTGGTAACTTTATGGCTGTGTTTTATTGTAAGCCACAGAAATAAAAACCTTTAAACTGGGAATTAACAAGCAACCCACCACAGAAGCGTGTCACGGGCCAGGGAGTCCCTGAAGCAGCACGCAACTGCATTGTACTGACTGGCATCAAGGACCTCATTTCTACAACTGACAACCCTTCATTTATGGAATAAGTCTTCAACGAGCATTCTGAAGGAACGAAAAGGACAATCTTAGCATGCCTCGAATGAATGCAACAACAAACCAGATAAAGTTGGACTTCAGAGTCTCCAAAGCATACCAAGCTTCCACACAGGACCGACTTTCAAAATTTCAGGCATGCAGAACAATTACTTGGTACAAGGAAGATACTGACAACTGGCATTTGGATAGTTGCTGGCAGCTATATTTAACACGAGAAACATTTCTTTTAAAACAGTTAAACATTCTGTACTACAGAAATCTGCTGCATTTCCAATTTCTTTTCCTTATGCCTCCAGAGAGAAACGGGAATGATATGCTTGAGAGAAGCCCCCAAAGGAACACCTTTAGTTATCAGTACCTGATGGGCTCCAGCGATAGCAGCCATCCAGAGGTTGGGTTTTTCTTCCCCATTCTTTAATTTAGCAGAGGTACTTTTAAGTGAAAAGCAAATCACAGTTTGATTCATACTCAACTCACCATCTCAAACCAGTCCTATATGGTGGGAGTAAGAAGACACTGTGCCAAATAGCAAACTAAGCTTCTATGTATAAATAAAAGTTTTATTAATATGCTCTGCTATAAGCTCTGAAATAGAGCCCACCTGACCATAAGGACAACTGCCCACTCCATGGCCTATCCCTTAAGAGATCCAAATGCTCTGTATCCTCTGCTATTGTACAGTCATGAGCTCAAACTACAATGTAAAGACTCACTAGACTCCAGAATCCATGTATATTTCCATTTTATTTGATTTGAAACTTTTACAGGGTTTTCTTGAACTGCCAGAATTCATGCCCAAAAACCTCAATAAAGGTGGTACGATGGACAGTCTCATCTACCCTTCACACAGGAGACTAAAACTCTATTCATGTGCATTAGTGATCTCAAACTCTTTCGAGCATCAGGAAAAGCATTTTAAGACTTCACATCTCTACCCAATCAAGTGACATGTCCATTTACCGTGAATTCCACAGAAATTGTGACAACAGTTTTGCTGGCAACAATGGATTTTCAAGGAAGATACATGGCTCAGAGTCCAAGGTATTGGTATCAGTCTTTCAGTGGGGTTTTGTTTCCAAATGAAGTCTCCAACTTTAGGAATAGTCTCTTGAGCCCTCTCTTTAATAGCAGCTTCTAGCAGAATTTTTATGGACAGTTAACTCTGCAAGGGCAAGGCCAGTTCTAGTCTGTGCACGAAAGAACCAGGTGAAACCCCAGCCCCACTGAAGTCAACAGCAAAATCTGCATTGGCCTCAGAGAAGTAAATTTAAAGCAAGTCAGCAGTTAGCCAAAGGGAACCCAACTGGGTGATTCCTGAATTATCCTTATCTTCTGCACATACACAGTACTCCCCCACACGTAAGCAAGCTTTGTTTTGTTCCCTTGTTTTTCTTGCCATTGGCAACTCTTATGGATGTTGGGTCTATTTTTTGGCATTTACTCTGAGAAACCTCAACACTGGAGCACACCACTATTGTACTTCATTTTGCTTCTGGTGTAAAAATTCAGAGAAGAGAAAAACAGTTACAGCAGAACACTTCTGGTACTTGACAGGTTTGGTTCACTGAAACAGTTACAGGCAATGTCCTATATTCCTAGTGTACCAGTGCCATTTTGCCTACTTCCACTAAAGTAACTTAAAGAAGTCACTGCCTTCCATCATTACTAAACTTTCTGACTGTGAATAAATACCATTTATGAGTTATACTTGGAGGACTGGTGCCTCAGAGAGCTGCATGCTTCATAGAAGTAGCCAAACAAATCAGGATTACCAGCTTTAGTTATCGCTCTGCATATTAAGTTATTCTGTTTATCAAGTAAGCATCACTCCTCAACAAACAAATAATTGTTTTTGATAGAAGGTAAGTTTTTATCTAGTATCCCTATGCCACCTGCCTCATTTTTAAAGGACAAATTCTGAAGACTGGAGTTGGAGTCTGGATACCTCTGTGTCAAATCAAAACTCTTTAGTGCTTCAGGGTGAGAAAGACAAACTTCATGACAAAAACCAAAATAAACTCTACTTCACTACAACATCTTATCATTGTTTAAATATACTGCAAATCGATATCAGAAACAAGGCAGGCATTTTTTTTTTGTGGGTAATAGAAAAAGAAATACTTAAACAGACAACCTTGACAATGGCTAATGCAAACAAACTATTCAAACCCATTATTCCTGAAATCTGATATTGAATGAGTTTTAATTTGTTTTGCAGTTACTTCCGTACAGCACTCTAGAAAGGTAAACAAACTACAGCTCTGTTGTACTTGGATAGTATGAGTGATATGGGACGCTCCAGAAGTCTCTAGTAGGCTATGGCTACACATGACAGGATTCCTCAGAAGGGGAACGAACAGGTTTGTCATTAAGGTCACTTAAATCTTTGTTATAGCAAATTGGAACCAAATGGCTGACTTCTGCAGGATTTCTGACAGGAATCCAGTAGAGCTGGTTTCAAGTTTCAGATGGCCACTAAAACAGCTGTAACCTTCTCTTCCAGAAGTTGTGATCCACATGGTGTCCACAATGAGTGCATCAAGTCTGAGGTAGTCAACCTTTACGAAGGCTCAGTATCTGAACATAAAAAGATTTTGAAATGACCACTGGCTGTAGGTATCTTTCTGAGCAATTAAAGAACACTGATGACTCTTGTTCAATCATTTATATTAATTTGCCCCATATCCAATGGAGAAGTTGCAACATATTACGCTTCCATAGTGCAGGAGAACCAATCACTTACGTCAAAAGTAGTCTGCACTTGCTGCAGTAGATCCAGCAGAAATAAGGTGGCATGTTCATCATAGCTGTTAGCTGTAGTTTAGTTACCTTAGTAGAAGGGTTACGAAAAAAGCATTCCTTAATTGTACTGTGTGTGCGGCTCTACTGATCCCCAAGCACAGCATACTGGTTGTCTAGCTGAAGTTTAAGTGCCTGGTTTTTTGACACCTCATCCCTACCTCTAGTTTTGTATTTTACTACTTCAAAGCTCTTCTCCATTTCTTTATCCCTATGGGAAAATAAATGTAATCAGTAAATATCTTATCACTAAAACTTGTGAATTGTGAATTTCTAGTCCATTTCCACCCCATCCCAACAAAAACATTATGAACACAGAACAAACACTAAGATCTAGAGTTTAACAGAACACCTGAACATTCCCAAGCAAATCTTTTAAAACCTTATCTCCAAAATAACCTCATCACCCAGTACAGTTTAGAGTAACATTCTCAAAGTAAATTTAAGTGCATTTATGAAAAATAGGTTCTAGAAGGCGGAAGTCGCTTTCTAGAATGCTCATTCAGAATTTCCTCTTGGTTCAATTTACACCGTTCAAATCACAAAGCATCAATGACAGCACGTCTCCTTTGTCACATGAAAAAATACCCAGAGGAAACCAAGCTTCTCCTAAGCTGTATTAAACAGTAGCATAGCAAGCAGGAGGGAAAAAAACCCCAATAACAAAAAACACCCCAAATCCCCCAAGTGAATTAGGTATTGGCCTAGCCATCTCTTCTACTAGGAATAAGGTTATAGAAAGATCAGGATTCAAAAATAGGGTGAGACTGAAGTCTTCAGTACCACATAATACAAAACACTTCAGCAAAACTGGGGGAGCTCGTCACTGTAAATCACAAGTCAGCCAGCCAGCGTATTGATTTGTATTTGTATTAAACCACATTCTTCCAGTTAAACCACCTTCATATCTCTTAACAAGAAGGCCACACGCTCAGGACTTCCTACATCTGTCTGCTGAAGGAAGTAACACAGACCCTCACCAGGGCTAGTGTCTGAGGGAACCAGATGCTGTCAATAGCACAGACACTCAGGGAAATCCTTCAGCCATCAAAAATAACATAACTGGCAGTCTTGTTTGGCTATCTCACTGGGCTACATCCTACGAAAGTTATTTCACAGGAGTAGAGTTGGAAAATACATTTACCGCCTCTTAGTTATTTCTTTCCTCTACGGAAAGATTCAGGCTTAAGCGCCAGGACAAAATAAGAACTTAGAGAAGGCAGCTGGAAATGTCTCTCGGGGAATCCGTGGAATGCACTTACTTTCGACTGTCTACGAGCTTGGCGGTGGACTGCAGCGAGGGGAACTGCGTGTCACTGTAGATCTCTGGTGGTCCTTGCTGTGCCCTCCGTGGCCGCCCGCCCTCCCTGGCACCGGGCGGCCGGTACACGCCACCGGTCTGCACTGGTTCTGGAGTTTCTGTAACTAGGTAAAAGAACACAATTCGTGCATGAGGACGAGTCTGCATTCATGGCTGAAAAAACCCCAACCAACCAACACACAAACAAAACTCCACAAAGAAAAAATGAAAAGAATCTTGCAAGTATGTTTTTTTCACCTTTTAAGCTTTGGAAGCAAGTATTTTAGACAAGGCAGGAAGTCAGGTAACTTAACCTACACTCAGTCAAATTGAAACATGGCTCCAGTGTATTGCCTCACAAAGTTGAGGGAATCCCAGCTACTAATGAGGACTTCATGTTTCTCATTTGCAATTTATTAGCAGCAATTTAAAACACATTTAAAACAGATTTAAACACATAATTATATAGTCGCCAAATCTTATTTAGAACACCTCTCGAGATGCAGAGGGGCTGCCCAAATAGTTTGCATTTTAAGGTAAAAATCTAAGATGATGTAACACTAATTAGCTTTAACTCCTTTACAAACAAGAAAGAACACAGCAGGCTATTTTTCAATTAATTTCTCAGTGGAAAAGAATATTCTGAACTCAGAGGATGACTAAGTAAGTAGTTTATCTCCACTGATGTTAATAAACTGTATTTAATAAAAAAACTACACAGTCCTATCCTAGCTGAAGGATCAATCTTGCAATGCCATGTTCTCAGTACTCTAGAACTGATTAGAAAAGCGCGCTATTAACTGCCAGAATAGATCAGATACTGGCTGAACATCCACTGAAGTGTTAAAGCAGCATTTTTAGATCAACAGAAATGCTTCCAATAGGTATTTTACAGACTGCAAAACAGAGGGATCTCCTGCAAAGACAGAATGCTTCCCCCCTTCCCTTTGAAGATGAAAATAAGAAACCCCTTCCACTTGTGTTTTAAAGTATCTGACAGTTACTTAAATTCAATTCTGTTCCTCAGATCCTTCCACAGGTAGATTTCCTTGATGGCTAGCATGCCAAACAAGCCATTAGTTCATTAGAGGGTGCCTGAACATGAACTGTTCCTTGAACTCTACCCACTCAGCAGCTTAACTCAACCTGATGCACTTGTAACTGGAAAAAACCAACAAGTGTGAGTAAATTTACCAATTGGTTCAACAACAGGGGCTGGTGCAGGAGCTGACTTGTTCCAAGGACCAGATGATCTGTCTACACCACCACCACCACCACCACCAGTCTCTTCCCAATTGTCCCCAGGTTCTTCTCTTTTTTCACTTTCATCATCTTCTTTTTCACTATAAGAGAGAAACAATCAGTAGCACCTTACAAACAGAGATTTAAGATTTGCCAGAGATTACACAATCCTCGTAAGACAAGATTTTATGGCTGCTGTACTGAAGATACTAAATTAAACCAGACTACATTAGTTCTGTAATCACTGTACTAGCAATTCCAGCTGAACAATTTCTGGCATGCTGCTACATAACTTGGCAACTGAGAAGGAAAACAGCTCCTAAAAGGATTTTTAAAAAATTCAACTTGAACTAAGTGATCAAAGAAATTGGTATCTTATTTTGAATGTAAAGGCTTTTCTCTTAGTAAGAGAGTCATGCATTTGGAAGGGATGAAAAGATAAAGCAGAAAAGGTCTACAAGCCCAGCTTCCATAATAAAATGTTTTAGTCAAGAGGAAGAAATAGGGGAGTAGTGGTGAAAGAAAGCAAGTCCTGAGCTCACTTTTCATATAACCACAACCCCCCAAGAAAGACTCTTATATGTATGCATAACAAACAGTCTGCAAACAAACTCGGCTCTCTTTTTTTAAAGCAGACAACCGAAAAAAAAGCACAAGAGAGAAAAATACAATTTTTTTCAAAAGACAGACCCAATGAAAAAGCTTGGCTGTATTTCATTTAGATTATTTTATTTTGCATAGATGTAGTCAGACACTCAAAATAATTTGCTGGTCAAAGCTACTACAGAAAGCTGTGTGGAGGGTGAGGCTGTTGAAAACAATCAAGACACTGATCTCAACAACAGCAAAGTGTGAATTCAGAAGTTCATAATACACCAAATCCTACAAATCATGATCTGTGTAAGCTTTCTCTGTAAGTAATGGTCAGAGTGCCCTTTCACTGCTCATCCGAACTCAGTAACAATCATAGTAAAGTGGTCCAAGGGCCTCAACACATCACTACCTTATTTAAGACGACAGTCAGAAGCAATGTCTACAGACTTAACTACAACAGAGCAAGCACAGGGAGCATCCCACACCCCCCCCCCCAGACACTCTGTATCTTTGATTCAGCAGAGAGCTCTCCAGAGATGGATAATTTGTAACCTCTAGTGGGCTTTTCTTTCATTTACTTCTCCACTCTTCCTTTGAATCCACTAATTGAACGGTTACAAAATCCTGTGGCAGAAATTTTCCACATGCCTGAAAATCTGCCACAGCATGGAAAGTATTTGGAATGCCGGCCTTTGTCTAGAAAACCAAAGTAGAGGCTTTTCAGTCAGTCAGTGAAGCTGTAGCCTGCTGGTTGTCTAATCAGACATGTGATTATCCACTGTGACACTTCAATGCCATGGACAGCTTGTGGGACAAATTCAGGCAAATAGCCTAAAAGGACTAGTTAACTGAAAGGAGTAGGGGAAATGCTGTGATCCAAAAAAGCAAGTAATTCCAAAAATATCAGGCTTGCTCAAACAGTGAGGAAAGCATCTATCGCACTGGCTACACGTAGGCTGATTTTAAGATGACATTATTTTGAACATCAATACCTGGACAATGAGGATTATCTGACATTCTCAGTCTACAACTGAGGTCACAAAAACCCTTTTTCTGACCTGACAACAGTAGACTTACTTTGCACCAAACAGGAAAAGTCTAGTGAAAAAATGAACAAGGAATTGTGGATTAGATTCATAATCACAATCCTGTGGGATCTTATCATGGGACACTACTTACACCAACTGTATTTTTGGTTTTTTTGAAATACAAATGCAATGGTTCAGGAATTTGCTCCCCAGCTGAAGATGCTGAGTAGATTGGGTCAGATAGCCTTACAGTGGTCAAATGATTCAGTGGGAATTACTATCTGCACTCCTCTTAGAAATTCCTACTTGACTATCTTTATGGACAGGAACGTTAAGCATTTGTAATAAAAAACCCTGAGTCCCAAGCAAAATAGATAGATCTAGAGTAGGAGAGGAGATTTAGAAAATAAAGCGAATATTGGCAGAGCCCAGTCAAACTTAAGTTAACCAGTAGCAAACTTGTGTACTATCAGAAACATACCAAACCTCTCTTTAACTGAACTCCACAGGAGCAGCTCTGAAGAAAAAAGCCATCCTTTTAAGATATTGGTAATGATTATACTGAAGAAAAAAAAGAGGAAAATTTAGTACCTTATTTGCATGGACTGAACTCTAAGACCACTATAATCAATTTCTTCTTTTTGCTCAAACTCCTTCCAGTCATCCTCTTCCTGTAAGAAGAGAAAAATATAAGGTGTCACCTTCCCTGCAACCAAAGTAGAGAAGAACGTAACTAAGATAATACAAAAAACCCCGAGGGCAAAGGTACAGTTCCAGAAAAAAACCAAACTGTGTGCCCCGCTGCCAAGAGGGGAAAGGATGCCCTCGTCCCTTAACTTACTTTGTGTCACCTGGGATGCACGTGAGAGCTGACTTTAACTCACTAAAACAGCTAAGAAATGCCCCAGCAAAAAGTCATTCAAGTGAAAGAAAAGCAACAACAGCAAAGTATGGAACAGGACCGTGCTGTCATGACCAGGGCAATACAAGGGCAGGACCTCTCCCTTTCACTAACAGCAGGCTTTCATGACAGCTTGAATGCACGCAAAGCTTAAAATTTACTTTTCCATCACCTCTTTCATGAGCTAAACAAAAAAGAACATTTGGAATAGCTTACAGTGGATTTATGACAAAGATTAATAATGGTACATTTGACTTTTGCATTCACAACCATGTTTATAGTCTTGTTTCCTGAGCAGTGTTTTTATAACAGTAAAAAGGTCAGCTTCAAAACCACAGCAATCTTAGTACAAAAAAATAAGTGTATCTTTCAAGAGAACTACTTTAGTGTTTTAAAATGGGCGTTTGTTTGGGGAAAGAGGGACTCACCTACGTGAAGATAATTTTGTCCTACTGTGTCATCAGGAGATTCTGGGACTATTAAGATAGACAAAAAATGGACCAGAACAGATAAGCAGTCCTCCCATGATCCCAGTCCCAGCTTTAAGACACACATAGCCTAATTAGTAGTTTACCTAATTCTTACACTCCAAGTGAAATGCACTTATGTTACTCCAAACAGGAAGACCTTGTGAGCAAGGTCTGCCAAAGGTAGAGCCCCTTTTTCACTGAACAGCTAGAATAAAGCTGGTTTTAGAGCCCTGTGCTGGGATCTTCTACACAGTCAATCTCCAGAAGGAAAACTTTGCCCTGCTTTAGAGTAACAGCAGAAGTAGGAAGTGACTTCATGTTAACTGCACTGCCTGCTGAAGATTCAGTCTTCTGGAAGAGCAGGAGTCTACAGCTCTAAAATCTGTTAGATTTCTTACACTCTCATCTCCATGGAAACATTACAGTTTCCAAGCTAACGTACCTTTCACATTTAATGACTTTGGTTTCTAATCCAAGTACTAGCTTCAGTAAAAGCCAAATACTATCTTGCAAGCAAGTGAGCAGAAGAGCAGCTGAAAGATTACCACTGACCTTGATCTACTTAGAAAGCTACTGCATGTGTCAAGCTCCCCAGGTTAAACAATAGGAAACAGCAGAGTATTTCTTAAAATTAATTTTGAAATATACAGCATTAGAGCTCTTATAACTGCTTCTGGATTTAGTAATCCATCTAGCACAACAAGAAAATATCCTTGAATCACTGATCCTCTACATAAGCATGAAGGAAGCAAGATACGTAACTTCCAAAACCCCTCTCACAAGCCATCTTTTTATCCTCTGAGAGTATAATGTCACAGGGATAGATGGAGATTTGATTTCTAGCAGTAAAGACAGGGAACACATTCTCAGATTACTGTTTGCTGAAGCCTCCAAAGGAAAACAATACCAAGAGGCAAAAAACCCAAGCCAGAAATAAAGAGATCAAAGGTGCAAGTAATTTTTAGGTCCTATCTGTCCTGTACACAGCTGACAAATATATAACAAAGGTACTGCACGTGTCAAGCTCCACAGTTTAGAAAACATCAGGAATCGGCAGAGTATTTATTAAAATTCACAGCATTAGAGCTCTTGTAACTACTTCTGGTTTATATTTCATTACTTCGGTGCTGATGTTGTGGACAGGGAGAACAGGGGCGGAGGAAGAAACAGAGAGCTACCACTCAACTAAGAACATTTAAGCTTCCCTTGCATTCTCATCGTTTCACTGTTATACGCTATCAAAAAAAAAAAAAAAATTACTGGCAGCAAAACCCTTCCTGGCAAGGAAGCACGGAGCTCTGTGGACTCTGGGGGAATCTTATCGCCAAGGTCCACAGGCCACGCTAGCACAGCTCCAGGTGGCACCTGACGCAAACCTCCGGTTCCGGCCGCAACACCCAGAAACCTGGGAGGGAGTGCCGGGCTGAACCGCAGCTGCAGAGCGGGAAGGGGCCCCGTTTTCCCGCCTCCCACAGGGCCAGGACGCCCGGCGAAGGCCCCCCCCACCCCGCCAGCAGCAGCAGAAGCAGCGGCAGCGCCCGCCCGGCGGCC
>VYZQ01022045.1:71944-97593 GCA_013400655.1 Mystacornis crossleyi
GCGGCGAAGCGGCCGCGGATTGGCCGAGTCGGGCGGGGCGGGGCGGCGCGTGCGCGGCCAGGGCCGGGCGCGTGCCGGCTCCTCCCATCCCGCCCTTCCGCGTCCGGGCAGGGCTGGAATCCGTGCGGATGTGCCAAGCTGTGCGTGAGGCAGCAGCGTGCCCGCTGTCCGTGCTTGCCAGGAGCGCCCAGTGGTATCCTGGGGGCGCATCGGGAAGCGTGTGGCCAGCAGGTCTAGGGAGGTGGTCCTGCCCCTCAGCTCAGCCCTAGTGAGGCCACATATGGAGTGCTGTGTCCAGTTCTCTGGGTTCCTGAGTATGAGAAAGACAAGGAGCTACTGGAGTGGGTCCAGTGGAGCACCATAAAGATGGTTAAGGGACTGGAGCATCCCTCTTATGAGAAGAGAGTGCACAGCTGGGCCTGTTCAGTGTAAGGACACAGAGGGGATCTCATAAATTCACATAAATATCCCCAAGGCAGGTCCCAAGAGGATGGTTCCAGGCTCTTTTCCCTGGTGCCCAGTGACAGGACGAGGAGCAATGGCCATAAACTAAATCATAAGAAGTTCCACCTTAGCATGAGGAAGAACTTCTTTATATTGAGGGTAGCAGAGCACTGGGAGAGGCTGCCTGGGGAGGGTGTGGAGACTCCGTTTTTGGAGACATTCCAAACCCAGCTGGATGCATTCCTGTGTAATGTGCTGTAGGTCACCCTGCCTTGGCAGCGGGGTTGGACTGGATGATCTCCAGAGGTCCCTTCCAACCCAAACGATTCTGTCATTGAGACCAGCCATAGCTCCTCTGGGAGCCCTTGGCTGCTTCCCGCATCGGGTGCTGGCCCTTCCTGTTGGGGCCGCCTCACAGTGAAACGGGGACGGCCTCCTTGGGCTCAGAGCGCTGCTGGAATCACTTCCAAGGAGGCTGAGGGAACTGCCGGAGCAGCCCCAGTCCTCAGCCGGTCCCGCAGGCTCAGGGCACTGCTCAGCCAGCCCAGCCGGCCCCCACCCGTGAGGAGAGGTGGCGTTCATTCCCAGCATGGACTGCAGTGACAGAGGCACTGCCTCCCACACCCCAGCAAGGCCTTTGAACTTACACTGTCTTTGCAAAGGATGCAAGGAAGTCATTTAGCTTTCATCTTGGGTCTGTGTGGTTAAGTGAGTAAGTCTTGAAACACCACTCAGTCTAGGATGTCCGGATGTGTTGGCGTGAGCTTCCTAGCTGCTTTTCTGACTCGAATTGAAGCTTAGGGAATATGTGCTGGAAAACAAACTTTACAGTGGGTGTCTGCAGATTGTTACTTCTCACTTTGGGTACTGTAGTGACCTTCAACTCTGGAAAAAAAAATGGGTGTTTAAAAAGTTCACTGTGGCTTCAAGACATGTCAAAAATTTTGAGGCAGGACATTTGGAAAAACATCCTCAGACTGTCATGAGTCATAAATAATTACATGAAATATTGTTTCCAATTAGTTGCTTTGTTCATCAGCCATCTAAAGGAGATAGAAGTTCCTACTGGTAAAGTGTGAGCTCAAATAAGAATTATCCATCAAATATGCACTGGTTTGTATTAGAATGATATAAAAGTAAGCATGTTTGTATTCTTGAGTTATTTAGTATAATTTTGTGCTTTGCCATATTTTCTCTTGAGATAATTACGTATGTGTGTATCTATATTAACATACAAATTAAGAGTTTTTCCAAACTTTGGAGGGTGACAGTCTCAATGTAAGTCCATGAAAATGCTGTTAGTGTTTTACATCCATATTTCTTAGGCTGTTTAAAAAAAACAAGCAAGGTGCCATTGACATATTGCAGAAAGAGGTTAAATACACGATGTCTTCGTGAAGTGTTTTGTAGCTGTAACCTGAGTAACTGAATCACTGTAGTCAAGCATTCTTCCTTTGGTAAATGTGTTACAATCCTCTTTTTATAGGTCTCCCGCTGTCCTCCTTGTATTTTTACTACCTGTGTACTTAAAGGATTTGTGCCTGCTCAGAGCAGGCCCTAGAGAGCTAAAAGTTGCAGGCATAACAATTCATTTGGTAACACCAAGAATGTCATGTGATCAGTGACACTTCCCATTTGTGATTGGAGTCATTACTGAAGTAGGGAGCAAATTTGGTAGCAAAGTGTCATTTTTTTTGTGCCTCCTGGGTGCTCCATTCCTACTGTCCCCTTCAGCTGATGGGACGTCATGTGGAAGGTGTGACAGGGAAGGGTTGGGTGTGGAAGAGTGTTTGACATGCCTTTTGTCAAAGCGCCACATTCCCTTATGTTTGTGCTCCGTTACTGCCCGGGAAGCTGACATACCTCCAGCACTGCCCCGTGCTGGGACTTGCAGGCTCGGCACTAAGCAGACAGTTTTTGTCCCTCAGCTTTTGTGGTAGATAACCTAATAATGTACTAAGCGCCCTGCTGTGCCTAATTCTAAGCTGATCGTTTCTTGAATTTCAGAGGCTGGTAAAATATTTCCATGGATAGCCCTGTTATCAGGCCGGAGAATGGGAACCTGATGCCTTTTTGCAGCTTTTAGCATCTGCGTCACTTGTCTCTTGCAAATACAGTACTGTAAGGCTGGAATGCCCAGCTGGATTAGAAACTTAATACCTGTCAGGAGCAGCGTACCAAGGAACATTTCAGCTGTTAAGTCTGGAACAGACTCAGCAGAAATCATGGAAAATAGTAGCAACATTTTAGGCCTCAGAAGGCTTAGATTCAGATTTAAAGACGTCTCAGTGCTTTAAAGGCAGCATTAGTTATGCAGTTATGCTTGCATTACCTCCCACCTCTAGTTATACCCTTACGTAAAATTGTGAAAATGTGCTGACGCACGGTGTTCGTAGTTCTGTGCGAATGCAGTGCACCAGCTTTTACCATTGATTGTTATTGTGTAAAAAAGCTAGATGCAGAAAAAATGGTCAGTTTTTGTGGTTTTCTTCTCCTTTCTCAAATTCAACGTCCCTCAATACTTGGACAGAGGACATTTGGCCGAAGAATGTCTCACAGGCATGGACTGGGAGAAGTGATGTGTGTAATGCAAGGAATATATCCAGGATGCCACATTGCTATGCCGGGAGCACGAGCTCAGCGCACGGCTCCCTGCTGCACTGTGCATCACTGACCTGTGTGACCCACCTTTGGCAAGACACAGCGCTCCGAGTGCCTCTGCTCACGCACGGGTTTACCCCCAGGACTCGAAGGACTTTGTCTCTCTCCTCCCCCACACAGTGGTGCTTGCCTGCCTCTTCTCCATCCTGTAGCTGTGGTAAGTCACGCCATCACGCTGTTCCCTGTGCATCTTGATGCATTTTATAAAGCCTGAGGCATGAAGCACTAGTGCATGTAGGGAAAGGGAGGCAGCAGCCGCTGTTCACATGGAGAAACTGAAGGAAGGAAAGTTGGAGTGAGTTGTGGGTGATGCAAGAGTTAGGAGCAGACTTCCATTTCCAGGCCCCCAGTGTTTCATCTTCCTTTGAACTCAGTTATCTCCGTTCTGTGACATGAAGGTGACAGCACTGCGAACTACTTTGACATTTGCAGAGCACAAGCATAAAAACATTCAGTAACTCCTGGGCAGACACCTGCTTAAGGAAATTGGAGAAGGTGCCCTTAGGTGCAGAGCAGCTTGCAGAAGAGCTGTGGTGGAGTCCTTGTCACAGCATGGGCCCACTTCTCTTTAGCTTAACTTTCCGCTCAGCTCGGAGTTTGCTGTCGTTTCAGACCTCTACAGCCAGAAGGGAGAAGTTTTATCATGCCTGTTTCTCCATCGTAATTGCCATCTGAAAGCAGGCGCTGTTGCCAGCAGTGCGTGGTGGTTTGTTAAAGTGTTAAATTTTAGAAAATGCCAGCATGAAAGTGACCTTAAAAATAATCTTTTAACCACAGAATCAGTGTAATGATTCTTACACTAAAATGTAAGCAGTAGAACGATGGGCTAGATTTCCTAGCTGGTCTGCTGTGTTGCTGCTTAGTGTGAAATCCTAAATGAGGCAGGGGCTCACATAGAACTGGCACCCTCTGCTTCCCCTAAGGACGCAGCAGTGTGTGTTCAGGCTGTGGTGCAGAAGAAGCTGTGCCTGGCTGGGAGGAGTATAAAGTGCACATATGGTTTGGTAGCACAGCTCATCTGACCTAGTGACTAGCTATCACCAAGGGGGTGGTTGTGCTTTACAGTCTGGACTCATTTGGTTCATTTCCCCTTCCCATCCCTATGCTGCCACTGGTATGTCTGTCCCTGCAGTGGCCTGATTCAGGGAACCGAGTGGCAGGAACACCTTCCATAATTTTGCAGGCCTAATTTTCTGCTGATTTTGTTTCTTGAACTGTCTCCTGAGACATCAGACAAATGCTCATAACAGCAAATGGCACAAATTCCTTCACAGGAATATAGGTGTGAGAGATACTGCAGTGGAGGATAATAAACTCTGTTTTCTGGTCCTGACTGTCTGAGGAAAACCAGTTGGAAACATGTCCATGTGTATTTAACAAAGCAACTGCTAGACTAGAGCATAAATACAAAACTAAATCAGTTTATGAACCTCAGTGTTTACAAATAGTTGTGAAACGTTTAGGCTCTCAAACTCTCAATCTCCCATCTCACACGGTGAAGACTGTCAGTGCTCAGACAACATTCAGGCTGGCAAGGCACCCTGGAGGGGCTGCATAGCTAGCTAGGTACCCACAGCAGTCTGTGTAAAAGTGCAGAGAGATTTCTTCACAAGAGCTTTAGTGTTTAATGTGAAAGCTCTTTGATTAGGAGGGCCAGTTGTGCTACATTTGACTTCTGATGGACTATTCACAAAAATAATCTTTTCTGTGGCTTTTTGTCGTTGTTAGGGATAGAGAGAAAAGCTGCTGAAAATTCATTATTTATGCTTAGATGCTTCCTCCTGTTCCAGACACTTCCCCACGCTGAAATACCTTGATGATTTTGCAAGAAACTATTTCCATTCCAATGAATAAACATCTTAGTATTAACCTAATTTAATTTTTATGGAATACTGGATCATGACATATAAAAAACTTTTAAAAAATCTTTCTTTCCCATCAGAGTATAACTGTAGACTCAGAATTTCATCAGGCTTATCTCCATGAGTGACATTTATAAAGAACAGTTTCACAGTGGGATAGTCAGCAGTTGCTTTTCATACCTGAAGCATCATTAGAAGATAGCAAAGTGATCTGAATCCAGATTGTATATTGTTATGTTTTTTAAATTCCCTCTTTACTTTCAGGGAGATTGTTCTCTTCTGCATCAGGAATGAGTGGGAGATGTTTTGTTAATGCCAAAAGGGGATCATTCCTAGACACCATCCAGTTAGCCCCACCCCAAGGGCATGTGCCATCTAATTTCTTGTATCACTGTTTGTCTGTATTTTCTCCCATCATCACTATTCCTGATGGAGTCTCAGCTTGTTAAATTCTGTCTGCACTGATGTATAAGAAGGTATTGTTGCTGCTCTGAGGAGCCTACATTCTTTGAGAAAAAACCCCCAGAATCTGCCATCATCTGCTTTTTTTCGTTGTTGTTGTTGTTGTTGTTGGGTAATCTTTTAATCCAGTAATTTTTTATCAAAATCTTGCAGGTGATACATTCCAGATGGACTTTTTGCAGAGATTAAATGAAGGATCGTTTGTCAAGCAGCTGTATCAGAAAGGATGTTTCATGTGTGGGGGAATGGAGAAGGAAAGGCATGACAACACTTGTGTCCCTGTTCCTGTAATTCACTGGTGGATTGAGTTTAGTGGATTCAGAGGGTATTTGATTTTATCAGTCATTAAAATCTAAGTAGCTTTCTTAGCTAATGTTTCAAATAAAAATCAAAATATCTATAGTCTACCTCTTACATACGCTGTGTGCCACTGTATTCTCTAATACATGCCATTTCTCAGTAGTCTGTGAGTCCATTTAATCAACTGTGTTGTCACCCAGTGTAACTGTTGATGTTGTCAAATCCCAATCCAACAAACCTATGTGTGGTTAACTTCATCACTGTGCGGAAACTTGTGCAGGAAAGCCAGCCGTCTGCCTAAAATTTTGTGTGATAGGAGCTAAGGTTCATTATGTTGCCCTGAAAATGCAAGATCTGTCTTGGCACTTTTTGTGACCATGCTGCACACGCAATACAATGAGGTTATCGATGTTTAAGATATAAAAGAAAGTCAGAAGTGAAAGACAGCAAATATTTTTCCTCATGATGCCATTAAAATACAGGAAACAACCTAAGGTCAGCCAACAGGTTGATGCTATGTGGATTCCTGTTCAAAAGGAGTGTGGCTGACCTGCCTTGAAGGGATGTTGATACTAAGAAAGAACAACCACAGTAAAACAAATATAAAAGTATATCAATATATCAGAAAGTATCACATTTGCACAAACTTACACCCTGGCTTGGACTCTCAGTATACAGTAAAAGGATGTAACCTGGACTGCAGGCAGAACTGTTGTTGCTCTCCTGCACCTTCAGCTTTACCAGAAGTTTAGTCCAGACTTAAAAATGTGTTTATAAAGTACTGTTGGGATGCTGGGATTAATGATTCTGCTGGTTTACATATTACAAAATTAATCACATAGAGTTAACAGTGCACTTAACTCCTTCAGCATTATTTGAATTAGATTTCACACTACTGAGCTGATGGTCTTGTGACACAACAGAGCACTGACCATTTCCACGTGGGTGCTGTGTGCACAGTGGAGCGGTGGCTCAGTCTTGATATATTTGTACTGTGAAAAGAAGGAGTTTACTTGTTGGGAAGTGGAGAGCCGATGTTCTTAATCCAGCCCCCTCCAGGTATCATGAAAAATACTGGAAGGAAAGAAACAATCAAAGAAAAGCCTGATATTCTTTATTTTTATTATAATTTTAACAACATGAGTAAATTGAAATCTGTAAGCAAAGCAATTACATGAAGAGGGTCTAATAAAGTTGTTCAAGCTACAACCTACTTTGATTGTTGAATCAAACTGAATAAAGCAGGCTGCTTTGATGGGTTTTTAGCTTCCACGAACATAATTGGCAGTGACATCTTTTGCTTTAACGGCAATGGTCTTCTGTGGGCTGCGTGTTTCATAATCAACTGAAAGTAAAAAAAAGATAAAAATAAAAATTGGTCACTCCTACGGACAGGAAAATTGCTGAGCCAAGTCCTATCCTCAGTTCAGCTGGTGAAATCTCACCAGCTTCAGCAAGATTTGATTATTTTAAAATTCTCCCTGGCTTCAGCAAAAAAGCGAGTCTGATCTGTGGATCAGATTCTCAGAGGTTCCATGACTAAGGATGATTAGGGATCTTAGAAAAGCCCAACCAAGCAACCCAACCCAAGCACCGTAAAGGTGTTCACAGGTTATTCCTAGAGAAAAAATGTTAAGAGCCAGAACTACATTTCTTCACAAAAGGTACGGTCAGTGGTCCACATTCTGTCCTTGGACTTCAGTGGGAACTTAAAAGCTTAGAAAGGGAGTTTTCCCAGGATCACAGCTATTATATTTGGACTGTATTGAGGGAGGAGGAGGGATGGCATAATTCAAGTCAAGAAACAGCAACACATCTGCTTTGCAGCCACTAATACAGCCCCTGCATGCTGCAGTAGCTTTTTAACATCACATCTCAAATCTTCAGAGAAGTGAAACTCATGGCATGTTCTCAAACCATTTCCTTCTGTGGTAGTGCTGGAAACCACCCATCTGCAATAGATTAGGAATCTCTGTTTGATGGGATTTGCTGAGTTCTTCCCCTTTGGCAGCTTCTCCAAACCTCACCATCGACCAGCCAGCCTTATGAAACATGAGAACCACCCCGGGTTGCTTCCAGCAACCTCACAACCCCTTCCCAGGGAGCACGTTCTCCATCCTTTAAAGGACAAGTACCTGCTTTGCTCTCCATCCAGGAGGCAATGATATGCAGCAATGTCTTTCTCCAGCTGCTGTTTGCTAGTGAGCAGATTTTCACGATCCCTCTGCTGCTGCTCGGTTTCTACTTTGATTTCTCCCATCTCTGCCTCCAGCTTGGAAATGACAGAGCCTAGGTTCTGCAGTTCGATGTCGTGCCAGTGCTTGGCATCGTATAAAGAGTTCTCCAGACCTCTCTTCTGCAAGGGCAGGACAGCAGACACTAAATCAGTCAATTTTCCTATGCTTCTTTGTGATTTTTATTCAGGTTTGGCCAATATCTCTATTGACTATATGTATTTCGAGAATTCCTTCCTTTAGCTACCTTGATATTAGGTATTATCATTACAAAAGTTGAAGTACTTTTACAAGATGCAGATATTCCTCACATTGTCTAGTACTACACTACCAAGCAATCTCAGTGATACTGAGTATGACTACACTGAAGATTGAAATTTGGTTGTCAAATATGGGACACTTAGAGCACCATGTCAATCAAGAAGAGCCCAGAAATGTCTGGCATCTCTGGAAACAGTATCTGGTGGAAAACAGAATTCATTCCTAACTCTACATCCCAAGATGTGAATGTTCCCCTCAGAAGGTGTGTTGAGTTCACACAGGATACACCCACTGAAACCCCAGCATTCCTTACCAAGGTTCTCAAAGATTCAGTTTCTGCTTGCAAGCTCTGTATTTTGCAGGCGGTTTCGTGGAACTCGGTTCTGAGGCCCTCCACCAGCTCTTCCTCCTGGGTTCGCACAGCAGCCGTCGTCTCAGCCTGTTGCTGGGAAAAGAAGGCGACTGTCATCACAACCTACGCAAATTATGGTTTAACTTCCTTACATACCAAACTGACAGCAACATTTTCACGGTTTCTGGCAATTCTGACTCTAAGTTTGATTCCTGTGTATTAAGTCCTTCGGTTGAACAATTCTGGATACTTCTTAGTGTCAAAATTATCATATTTTCTAGGCATTTACTGTAAAATGGCTTACGCGTACAAGCATATTTATTTTATCCGTGTCAACAACAGCTGTTCAGATTCATAGTTGTAGGTTTAAAATTATCTCTAAAGAGAAAACATTGCTGTAATTGTTCATTTTATAGCCGTACTATAATATTTCTTAAAAAGCTGGGTGTCTTCACTTAGTCTATTATACTTCAGAACTATTCACACCTTAATTTTTCACATGACATTCTATTAGTCAGACAGCAAGTCATATCACAGGGGTCAAAAAAAAATTCTGTTAATTAAGTCATTGTTATGCTATTTCCTGCTCTTGTGGCTTGGGGGGTTTTATATGTGTTTAGTTCAGGTTCCTTGAAAATAGGTGAAGGAAAAAGTACCTTAGTAAAAATAGAATTTCTATACTTTTTAATAAGGACTGAGATCAAGGTTTTTCAGCCCAGAGCTCTGGGCTCTCTAGAAAATACAATTCTTCAGTCAAAACCTACATTTCTCGTGGCTGATGCTAAAATTAAACTATGCAAAATACTTCCATCCCACTCTGAAACTTCATCTTGACCCTGTTCTGCTTTTCTGATTATGCATTCTTTTATTTAAGATCAAATTTTTAAAAATCTAGGACCGTGCACCAAAAATCTTTATTTTTTTATACCATCATGTGAACCCCATACCTTGTACATTGTGAACGAAATAGCCTCAGTGGGAAAAGGTCATTTAAAGACCAGTTAGGTCTCAAACAGAACTTTAGATTTAGGAACCTGTGTTGCAGAGAGCTGAATTTCAATCCAAACACCAAATCTGTCCTTTCAGCAAATTGCACAGATCCTGTGTTTTCTGGAAATGCTTTGTTGGAGCTTGTGCTCCAGAGAGACATAATTCTACCTAACTATTCCTGGTGAATCACTGATCATGGACCTGCCACTCTGCAGTAAATTGTGCCTCCTAAATTGTGTTGAGAGTGTCATCTGCATGTTATTAGGCTACGAGGACTGTAAATGCCTCTTTTTAAAGAGATACACAGTGAAGGAAGGGTGCCTTTGCATTTGTATTTATAGCCTACACCCATTACCTGAAGCCTGGCTTTCACATTTACTGTGGTGGCCCAAATGCTACCTTGCCCTCACCGCAGGTGACATTGAAACCCGTCCAGAAGGTACCCTGAGCTGTGACCCTGACCATACTGGTGTGAACGATAGAACAGGCAGCTGGAGTAGATGGAGGTGGCCACAGCAGGCCCTAAACACTCAGGAGGACACGGCAAGTAAGCACACATTGAATGCGCTCTAAAGTTTTTGGGACACTCAAGGCTTCCCCACCCTCTTACAGGATTACCACCCCAAAGAGTCCTTGTGTGGGGTGCTGCTGGGCATGACACTCGGCCCCAGCTTTGGGGTTCCTTCTGTGGAGAAGTGCTGAGTGTGTGTGTCCTTTTCACTAGGCAGTTCATGTTTTCTGGAGACTTCTCCAATTCCCGAGAAGCTCCATAAGGAAAAGGCTATACATGTGGTGACCACAGACAACTGGATTAATGGAGGGAGAGGATGAAATCATCTCCCTAAATATTAATGGTGTTGGTGGTTGAATTTCCTAGGAATCTGTGGATTTCAAACATGTCTGTACAGTTCTGAGCCAAGCATTGTGCATTAGCGCAGAATCCCTCATTAATCTGTATTTCATGGAATCCAGATAATGAACGGATGATTAGGAATGGAACACCAGCATCCAGAGTTCACCAGGATGGTATCTAAAGAAGGAAAGTTACTCTGGAAAGTTCTTGAGAGTTCTGGGAACATTTTAGTAAAGTAGCAAAAAAGGGAGAAACAACTGGCATAATTCACAAGATTTTTCAAGATCTTTTATGAGGACAACAGAGAAAGCTGTGTAATTTTGTGCTCAGGGCAGAACATTCCCATGGATCAATAGCTGGTCAAGAGAAAGAAAATGAAGAGGAAAATTAAGTTCTAGTTCCATTAAGACAGCTTAACAGCTTGATGCCTCAAGGTCTACTGCCTTGGGAATGAAGCATGAACTAGGAGGATTTATGGATGACAGAAAACCATACAGATTAGCAATGTGCAGGGGTGAATGTTTGGAATCAAACTACGTGAATGAACAGCACATCAGTAAGTAAAGCATCTTTACAGGGAAAAAATATTCAATACCGTGCATGTCTTGCAAGGGTTTAAATCACTTGTGTCAATTCCGGGAAAGATTTTGACCACGACAGACAAAAAAGTGCACAGGTGAAACCAATGGACTTGAGTTCTGAGGTTACTCATCCAAAAAAGGCCCATGTGAAACCCCATTAGGTATGAATTTAAGTTGGTGTGTTTTCAAATATCCTTGAAAAATCTAGCCAAGGCTGCAAATCTAGTCACAAGACAAAGCAAATGAGGCAAGGTAATTAGTCAGAAAATAACAAAAATACTGCCCTCATGTCTAAGTTGGTGCTAGGACATCATTTGAAATACCTTGGTGTGAGCTGGTCACAGGTACACCAGAGAGTAGGTGCAGAAAAAGGAAATTAAAATATTAGGAACCAAGGAAAACCTCAGAGAGACATTGAAGAAACTGTTAATGAAGAGCAAAGGAGTGGAGAGAACTACTCTCCCTCCTGTAATGTCACAAAAGAGTAAGGGCAAGTTTTTCACAGTGTGCATAACCAAATGATATAACTTAGCCACAAAAAATGATATAAAACCACGGGCTTAGTTGATAAAAGTTAAACTCTTGTTATCTGCATACATAGAGTTAATCTGAATAGATCTGTGTCTCTAGGAGATCACACAAAACTGCATCATCTGGGTTTAATTTGTGGGAAAAAAGCCCCTAGAATGTCACACCAGAACCAGAACTGATCTTTCCAGAAATCTGTGATATTCTGCTTCTTTGTTCCATTAAAAAACCAAACCAAAACAGGAACAACTGACACTAGTAAGAGCTTAGACTAAGATGGCCAAGTAGGGGTGGGTTGGGTATCAAAGTCATGATAGATCACAGTCTGCTGTGAGCTGGAAGTTTTCTCCCCAGATGGTATCTCTGAGCAGCTAAAAGACCAGATATTGAAGGTATGAAAGAAATAGGAAGAAAGAAGTTGTAAAGGTGTTTTTGCGCAGAAGGAGAAGGAGCAAGCAAGACAGGCAAGGGGGAGCACCGAAGAACTTGGTGCCATCAGAGTGAAGCTCATTTTGCTGAAACCTGTCAGTGGGGCAGGAACAGATTTTTCTGGGAAAAGCTCAAGAGGCTACTGAGGATGCCCTGGCTTTTCGAGGCTGCATGTGCTTTGTATGGAGGCACTCTCCAGGTTTGTATAGTTTATTACTGTGTCACTCACTTCCTTTGGACTGTATGAGCTGAAAATCAGGCCCCATGGACTAATGTTATGAAAACTTTGCTTGGTAACATTCTCACTTGATGGGACCTCTGGGATAAACCCCTCTTCTTGGCCTCCTGTATGTTTCGTAGCAATTTTGGTATCACTGTTGTCACAGGATTTTTCTTCTTTATTTTCAAAATTAACTCAGAGCTTGCACATGTGTTTGCAAACATATTTCTTGGCTTTTTTGTTTTTTCTCACTGTTTGCCTTCAATACCCCCTGCACCTCTCACGGCAGCTCTTTACCTTTATAGGGGGAATATGTTTATATGGTTTTGGTAAGTATTTCTACAGCTCTGCTTCAGTTATGATTTCACAGAATCACAGAATGTGCTGAGTTGGAAGGGACCCACAGGGATCATCGAGTACGACTCCTGGCTCTTTACAGGACCATCCCCAAGAATCACACTATGTGCCCGAGAGCATTGTTCAAATGCTTCTTGAACTCTGCCAGGTTTGGTGCTGTGACCACTTCCATGGGGAGCCTGTTCCAGTGCCCAAACACCCTCTGGGTGAGGAGCCTTTTCCTAATATCCAATCTAAACTTCTCCTGACACAACTTCAGGCCATTCCCTCAGGTCCTGTTACTGGTCTCCACAGAGAAGAGATCAATGCCTGCCCCTCCTCTTCCCCTCACAAGGACATTGCAGACTGCAATGAGGTCTCCCCTCAGTCCCCTCTTCTCCAGACTGAACAGACCAAGTGACCTCAGCTGCTCCTCATACTGTTTCTCCTCAAGGCCCTTCACCATCTTCATTGCTCTGCTGATTTACTCTGTCATGCTCTGCTGTAAGAGCCAACTCGGAATGAGACGGCTTCTAACATACAGGATCACCCGCTGAACTTAAGGCTTCGGCTCTGCAAAAATACTAACTTCAGCCAGACACTTTGGAAAATGAGTGATCCTTCATGACAGAGAAAAAGCTGCATTAAAAGGCTGTCTCAAACTCAGCCTCTGGAGATGAGAATTCCTATTTAAAGGGAATGGCTATTATCATCACTTTTCATTTCTAAATTATTATCTAGTTTCCCCACTGCTGCCAAAAGGAAACAATATCGAGGACAAACTAACAAGAAGTCTGTAGTGTAGAGGGCAGTGTGTTTTACCCTCTTGATTTATAGACCCCTGTAAATTATTAAGTGGAGGAACAGCCCTGGTAAGAAGGGTAATAACAGTGGCTTATCCTACACAGAAGGTGTCAGCTGATTAAGTTTGTTTTCCTTAGCCAACATTTCAGAGCCCTTAAAAGGCTCCCACAGATACCTGCGACATGAGCAGGGCCATTTCCACCAGTGCTTAACTCTGTGCATCCCAAGAAAGCCTTTATATTTATAAGTGCATTCTCCCTGGGACTTGGACCAAAATACCTTAGATTTTTAACGTCTTTTTTGTTTAAGAAAAACCCCAACAAACACCCAACCCTCAAAGATATTACAGAATATTACAGAGATGTTGTGTTTGCTTCAATTCCTATGATGTTGGAGTAGGTTACAGAGTGCTGACCTTGGTACGGAGCAGGGCACCCGTCTCAGCACGAGTCTTTTCAATGTCTCTCTCCCAGTGGATTCTGATTTTTTCCAGAATGTCATCCAGGCCACTTCCCAGGGGAACATCAAGTTCTTCCAGCTGAGATCCAGCAAGCTGCTTGTATAATACCTTCACATCCTTGAACAAAAATAACAAATATAAAGAAAGTGAACTGGACAATTGAATGGTATCTTCAGAGAAGCTCAAGGAAGAGCTCTTTTGGTGCCACAGACAGAGAGAGTAATTAAACTTGGTCCCAAAAGGTATCTCCACATTAATGATTTCATGCACTGAAGGATTTCTTTTTCAGATGTGGATTTGCCTTGCTTCTGCATGGGGTCTCTTCCTGCAGATCTGGGGTACTGGAAGAGTTTCCCCCTTGGTGGAAGGAGACTGAAGCCCTGCACCAAGGTAGTGCCTGGAGCAGCCCTCTCAACAGTGGCAAGTTTCTCCAGCAGCCAGTGCTTGACATGTGCACGCTGCACAGCTGGGACCCGAAATCACCAGAATTATATTGCCATTAAAGCTGCAGTGTGGACTTTGGCCAAGGAACTAACAACTTACAGGATATCAAACGCTGCGCTTCCCTTGCTGCTGCACCATGCAGGAGCACGGGCGTGCATCTACTGGAAGATACAAGATGTGCAAAGCAGCAGGAGCTCTACAGGCTTGCAGCTTGTGTGAGACACTGTGTGTGTTTTTTGCATGTGCATGTTAGATGAAGAGGATTCTCCTCTGTGACAGCATTCTGTTCCTTCTTTACATTTAAGTGCTCCAAAAACATGTAAACAGTGGAAAATTAGCAGGTCTAGAATTGCACACTTAAAGGTAGCAGGTCAGTTGTACATCATGTTCAGGAACACAAGAATTAATGAGATTTTCACATGCATCTTAACTGCTTGGCACTGCAATCCTTTCATATCAATCTGTTTATTTGTGTTATTGGCACAAAAAAAAAAGTAGTGTAAAAGCATCTGGGAATTGTATTGGTAAGCAATGGTCCTTGCCAGTGACAATACTGGAAAAAATGGATGGAAATTATGTGAATTATGAACCTGCAAGAATGCAAACCTCAAAATGTGCCTCACTCCAAGTTCAAAAAAGCTTCAAAAAGACTTGGCATGGATTTGCTAGTGGAGGCACCAGTAGAAAGAACGGCTTGAATTAGTTCAGGAACTCCTTGGGACTTTATTGTGCCAGAGCTCAGCAGTAGATGCTTCTAGCCTTTATTCTGTGACTTCTCTTAAGCAGCTTCCCCTGGTGTTTTCTCTTTACCCTCTTATCTAAAACAACTCCATCTTTCTCCTGCCATGCACTGGTGATGAAGCCACTGGTTATTTTCTGCAAAATGCCAGCCTTGGAATTAGACTGGTGCAAGTAGGGAGCTGGTGATGCAACCTCATCTTGGCAAACCAGTGTTGCTGAAATCTTGTGGTTGGAGGAACAACTGGTAAGAAACAAAAGGTAGGATAGTGCCTTGCTTTTGTGAGCTATCACAATTCAAGCTCTGTCTTACTTTTGAGGCACCAGCACAGTTGCTTGCTGTCCCTTATGGGGGATTAGTAACAGCTCCATATTCAAGTCCCCATGAATTAAGATGCTGATTTGTGTTCAATCCTGAAATCCCTGCTGAAGGAAGTAAACCAGCTTCATGCAAATGGTGTTGGTGAATGCAGTGAGTAAGTGGGGAAGTATTGCAAAATTGGGTAGTACGGGTTTCTCTTCTAGCTGCCTGTCTGTGGTGGTGCACCCTCCCCACCCCCTCGGGCCTCTCCGTAATTTCAGGAATTCTTTATAGACCTCAGCCTTAATCAGTCAATGGCTCCTGGGCAATTAAGCTTCCCTTGAGCTTACCAGAAACACTGTCTGTTCCTAGGAGCTTCTGTTGCCTAACAAACTTCTGTTGCCTAACAAAGGAAGGGGATGAGATAGCCGGCTATCCTAGCATAACCTTGGAATATTATTTGCCTGAATGATAGCCCAAGTGGAACAATATTTTTGTTACCAGTCTTCTGAGGAAAACTCCAGTAATTACCATCTTGGATTACAGCCAGGATGGCGATTGACAGATGACTGGAACCAATCATCTTGTGACTCTATAAACCGTAGTCCTGAATGAGGCCCTTTGGGATCTCCTGGACTGCAGTGGGCTGTGAGCAGAAATCTCCCTCTGACTGGGACATCCTCTCAGAGCTCTCAAGCTCTCAAGTTTGCAATACTCAGAGGACTGTTGCCAAAAGCTGATGGTGGGGCCTGGGTTATCCCCACTACTCCTCAAGGCTCAGCCCTCACCTGCTGAGAGATGCAGAAGCATCTGACTTGAGTATTGCACTGAACTTGAGGGAAATTTTTAACAGGCACCTTTGTACATTCTTCTTCATGTCTGTGTGTGTGAGTGTGTGAATTCATTTAAGTACCCTATAGCAAGTATAGTATGAATAGTGCCATCCCAGATCTATAGTTAAGTTACTGCTGTGCATATAGGAAATCCTATTGGATCATTTTGTAAGTGTTAAATTACTCAGTGATCAGGTGTGGATAAATCCTTTAGCTATAAACCACTGACCAAGTCTGAGGTAAAGTTTGGACTCAGCTGCACCTAATCTCCATCAGCAGTTTAGAAAGCAAGGGGGTCTGCTCTGAACCTCATGGCTCAATGAGAGGGCCTCTCCTAACACTTTTGAACCTTTTTCCTTTAGCGCCTTTACGGTCTGCATCCTCAGTTTCCATGTAAACCATTCTAGATTGATTCTAATCCAATTTTCCTTTGTGAGCTTC
This sequence comes from Mystacornis crossleyi, assembly GCA_013400655.1. Classification (NCBI taxonomy): domain Eukaryota; kingdom Metazoa; phylum Chordata; class Aves; order Passeriformes; family Timaliidae; genus Mystacornis; species Mystacornis crossleyi. The sequence goes on from VYZQ01022045.1 coordinate 88,479, forward strand.
ATTATATAGTAAATAATAAAATGAACCTTGCCATCAAAGTTATATCGCACTTTCACAACTCACGTTAAACCTGCTTTTGCCAGCACCTTTGGTGGTGATTCTTTAGAGCCACTCCTTCACGCCACTGTCCCTGTGACTTGCTTCAGTGGTGTGCTTCTCAAGAGAGATTCAGTTTTGGGAACCAAGCACTTTGCTAAGCCAAGCAGGGTATTTTCCTAAGATAATGCTCAACATTAGTGTAGCAGGACCAGAGCTGGTTCCCTGCACATGAACTTTCTCCTTCCATCAGATCTCACTGTTGAGATGCCCACATACATGACTGTGCAGCCCCCTGACCATCATGTGGCGTCTCACAAGAAATGAAGTGATGGTGTCTCTCCCATGTCACATTTATCAAATGAGAAAGGGTTAACACCTAAATGTGAGTAATTTGATAATGCCTCAGGGGTTAGTCCTTTCAGTTAAAAGAGAAGAAATAAATAGGAGTAGGTTTCAGGAAAATCCCCCCACCCAGCCATGGCAGGCGGAGTTTTTAATGTTTGCTTTGCACTGGATGTGTGATACCAACCGGATGAAACAGGCACACATTGGCTTTGCAGTGTCCCGAGTCTGGACTTACTTCTTCGTGATTCTTTGACAGCAAAGTTAGTTCTTCCTTCATGCTTTCTATCTGACTCTCCAGATCCATTTTAGTTAAATTAGCATCATCAATCACTTTATATAGGGAATTAATTTCATCTTCCACTGCCTTTCTGAATGGCTGCTCATTTTCATACCTGCAGAGAAAAAAAAAAAGCCAAACTTCAGCACAGCACAGCTCAGCAAGTAAAACCTGTCTTTTCTTTCTGAATGACACTATTTCTTCTAATTAGCGAATGTGTCCCAGACAGAGGCACAGAAACACAGACAGTATACTTTGCTCTCACCTTGTCTCTTCATACTTGAAGTTAACTGCCTGAAGTACTCTGCCATTAATTCAGAGTGTAAGAAAACAGGCCAAGTTAGCTGTATGTGCTGTGGTGGTTATCAGTCTGATAGGATTCCAGATAAACTATGGAGAGGCCCATGGTCTCTTGCTAGATCTGATACTTATATGCAGTATCACCATGGGTGGCTTTATCTCAGTTGTCTTGGCTGTAAAATGAGAATACCTACTCACTTGTCTACATATAAAAACCTTTCAGAGCAGTGGTTGAGGAAAACACGCACACATCAAGCATTGCTTTTACTAAAGGACATGCTGATGAAAGTCTGGTCTATGTTCCTGGGTTCTGGCCCATCCCTAAGACCAAATCCCAGTAGTATCAAAATAAAGAGGAAATTTGTGTGCTTGGTTTGTCAGCTAGAATTGCTGTTAGAACAAATGGCTCATTTTCAAACCATGGCTGTAATGGTAGAGAAATTTTGGCAAGGAGTTTCTATTCCACAACACTGCTTGCTGCATTGCTCTTGTTTGTAACTTTTTGGTTTAGGCTTTCCATTGAAAAGGTAGATTGCATTGTGAATCTCCTTGGGTGGGAGACATTTGTGCCAAACCTGTCCAACCTGGTGGCCTGGTGGCCAACCTGGGGACCTGGTGGTCAGGAAGGTTAGACAGGAGGGGCTGGCAGGTTAGCTGGGAACCCACTGCAAAAACACTGCTCCTTGATAGCCACCTTCATTGCTGGGAGTTTTAAAGTTTGGGAGAGTGGCAGCTGATCCCAGAAGCTTTCACTATGCAGTAGATTGATTCAACATTGTTTTTGTTATGTGGACTGCTTGTCCAAGACAGCTGACACTTCTAAAAAGTATTTTTTTAAAACTACTTAAAATATGAGTATAACTTGCTGGATGTAAAGCCAAACTAGTATCTCAGAGTTGTACCTTTCTGAAATAAAAGGCAAACTTAAGAATGATGAACACATTTTGGTTTTATGATTAAATAAAGTAATGCCACAGAGAGAGAAACAGAAGTTTAAGGGATGATAAAAACCATAGGAGATAAAAATCAATTAGTTTGAAGTAGTTTTTGCATCAGAGCTTGCAAAAAGCTATTTGTAAATGAATGAGACCATTATGAGTAAAAAAAGCTAGAGGGATCATGTCTCCCAAGTAAAATCAAAAGAGCTTCATGCACTCATACACATGAATATCATGCTTTTCAAACAGAAAGACAATAAAAAAGTAGTTTTCCAGTGTTTAAAAATCTTCTTTTACTACTTATTTTTCTCAGTAAAGATAAAAGGAAAATTAGCTCAGCCCATTTCTGTTTTCTTGTCTAACATTCCCACCTTGATGTCTGTAGTGGTGCAGTTTTTGCTTTTCAGCTGCTGTAGCAAAATGATTGTTACTTCCAAAAACACTTGTGTCGTACTGAAAATTACAACTAAAAAGCCAGTGGAAGTTTGCCTTTATAAGATGCGAACACAGCTTTGAATGAATACTGACCTCTCAGTGAGAGACCAGTGTCTGTGTTAAGACAAATGTCTGTGCTAAGAATAGCCTAGGTCATTTTGCTTGTGCACATTTTTGTTACTATGAATCCTCAAAATCTTCCAAAACAATGTTCACACTATCATTATTTTTCTCTCAAATCAGGGTGTTGAATATGAGTATGCAGCTTAAAAAAAAAGCCCATTCTACTCCCTAACATTACACCCCTACGAAATAAGTGTTGACCAAGGCAAAGTTTCAAAGAAAGTGGCCAGCTAGGTGCCACCGCAGGACTACCTGTCTTTAAAATCTTCAGCACAGGCTTGAATATTCTCGGTGTGCAGCATAAGACGAGCATTTTCAAGGACTGCTTCACCCACCTAGAAGAAAGATACAACAGAGCTCAAGCAATGAAAAGCTTCAGCACATGTATCTTAAGCAGATGTACAGCTTTGATTCTGAAAATAATCCTTTATCCTAGGGCTGTTCAAGTGACTCATTCCAGATAATTTAATCAATTAGTTTTGTACATATACGTTCATAAATTCTCTGCAAATAGGCTGTAATTTGTCATCAAACTGCTTATTCCTCCTAAGTACTCATCTTCTTGTAGAAACACATTTATTCTGATCACCAGCTGTTTGCAAGGGGCAAAATTCATTGCTGTGCGCAAGGTATTTTCATCATTTAAGTCCCACTTATACTTTCTAGATAAAATTTAAGCAGCACTTATGCAGTTCCTATTCTACTTCCCATATCAGCAGTCCTCTTCAGGGTCGTCCTCCTCAGGGAGCCACGGAATACTTGTTGCTCATGCCGCCTGCGAGCCCTCCTCAGCTCCCAGAGCGTCGTTTTCCTTCTCTTATGGGATCCTCTAGGCTCTTGCGATAGATATGAGACCTGAGAAGCAGGGCAGCCTTCAAAGATTATTACACTGATTGGAAAGATCGTGCAAATCAGACTGTGGTATCATTGCTATGGCTCTGGGGTGAATCTCTAACATCCAAGAGGCACTTGAGGGGTAAGCAAACCTGCCTGTGACTTAGCAGCTTGTTGTGATTCGGGAAGGTTATATAAAATGACAAAAAGGTAAAAAAGACCACTACCTGCCCTGGCATCACATGAGCTTGGAGGTGACTAAAGACATGCAGAACTCAGTACCAAGCTTAGAGTGATCACCTCTGCAAGTAACTGTCTGGTAGCTCCAGTCACCCCGTGATCCATGCTGTCACTCTGGAAAACCTAAACTGAACATTTCTTTGGTCTTTTTCAGGAGACACCCATGAAGATTTGCAGTTAAAACTAAATCACCACATGAATAAGATCATATTTTTAAGCTGGACAGAAGAGTTCCTGAAGCAGAAAAATCTTTCCTTAGATAATTAAGTCCACAATTAAGTAAGATTGCAAATCACCCAAAGCATTCTGCTTCGCCAAGGTGAAACACACCATGCAATGTGGAAACATCAAGGCTGCATCCAGACAAGTTATCTCAAGTCGATCTCAAGTGGGATTGTTGCCCTATGTTCCCACCTGCTCTGAGGCTGCTTGGTGATGGGGTGGAGGTGGGCGTGCAAGGCTGAAGCATTTCCAGGTGGTAATTAACATTTACCCTCATGAAGAGTGGCTCACTGCTCCAAATGTCTTAGAAGTGTTCAGACCAACAAATGTGTAATACCTGGAGGCATCTGGTAAGAAGAAATATGGAGCAATAACCTGTTCCTTCACTATCCATTATGTCCATAGTGGATCATGAAGTTAAAAGCACTCTACATCTTTTCAATCTGACGAGGAACAAGAGTTAAGGAAGTGGTTTTCTTAATTCTCACCTTCTGCTAGGAAAAAACAGGGAAGGTGGCTGCGGTTGGAAGCCTGGGGCTGGAGCTTGTTTCACACTGTTGCATGGGGAATGTATTTTACTTTAATAATTGTGGGATTCCTTGTCTGGTTCCAACCGATATGACAGAGGGATAGGCCATCACAGAGACATCCAGTTCTAACATGTTTCATGAAAATATCATCTGGACAGAGGAAAGAGATCCTGTAAATACTGCCACTCGGGGGGAAAAAAAAAAGTCCCAGTTTCAGCATGGGAAAACTGGGGAGTGCAGCAAAAGCACAGGAGCCAGAGATGTCACAAAAGCCACAGGGCGTGTGTGAAGAGATGGTNTTCCAACCGATATGACAGAGGGATAGGCCATCACAGAGACATCCAGTTCTAACATGTTTCATGAAAATATCATCTGGACAGAGGAAAGAGATCCTGTAAATACTGCCACTCGGGGGGAAAAAAAAAGTCCCAGTTTCAGCATGGGAAAACTGGGGAGTGCAGCAAAAGCACAGGAGCCAGAGATGTCACAAAAGCCACAGGGCGTGTGTGAAGAGATGGTCCCTAAGCACCAGCCAGCCCTGCTGTGTACAGAAGAATTCTGTGTGCTCACTTGCACACAGAACTGGCTGCTCTTCATTGTTCAATCCCTTATTTCCTTCTCCCTGTTTTTTTTGCAGCCCACTTTACCAGCATTGTCCTAACTCCTCAAACCCTGGGTTGTCCATCTGTGGCATTTCAGAGCAGCTGAGCAGAGCTGTGACTTTGGGGACATGCTACTCTTCTGTCCTCAGGTTCCCCTGCACAGGACACCTGAGTTTCTCTTGAAGGATGGAGATTTGGCATTTAGTCAGCACAGAAATAGAGGGACTTCTTTGACACAGCTCTGAAATCTTGATTGCTTTGGTTTTTTACCTTTTTTTTTTCTTTTCTTCTTTCCTACAGAAGTTATTTTGTCTTCCTGCCAACTCATACATGTGTGGATCTTGACAGAAGCTTTCATTTTTTTTCCTGACTCAATCAAGGAGCAGAAATGCTGCCCTATGATTTGCCCTGCTCCGTTGAAACAAACCCGTTTGCCTCTGGCAGGGATCCCACGCGGTTACAACATCTGACCTAAAGTCTGATGAAAATTAATGTCTTTGAGGGAATTGGGAACATCCTGCAAGCAAAAGTAACATTAATCCTGTGAGCTGCACAGTGTCACTCAGAGGCATGTTAATGGCCAAGTTCAGAGGCTGAATCCAGCATGAAATGGCTTTTGGGCTGCAACAAAAGCAGAAGCAGGCAATAGCTGGTGAATTGCTGCTGCCTGGATTTCTGCATCTATATGGAGACAGACTGGTTTTTAAAAGTGTTTTTCATTAATGATTTTGTGGATTTATTGAGGCATTTGAGGTGACTTTTACCTGCCCCACAGTGGATGTCTTTACCATACTCCTGAGGATTCAGTCAATACCCCAGGTCTCATCTTCATAGACCAACAGCTCAAGCCAAGGGCTCAGTGAGAAAGTCCAGGACTTTCCAAAACTGCCCAAAATCCTGAACTCTGTCATGTAAGTAAAAATGGTATTAAAAAACGCCCAAACTAAAATTTGGAAGACTTCAAGGTTGACTTGCAGTAGAAATCAGCAGGCATCAACTTTTCAGCCCTCCTGGAAATCACCTGTGTACCCTTTAAATCTGACAGTGAACTTGAAGGGTAAGTAATTAGACAGTAGTTTCTAACTTCTGTCTAACATGGTACAAACCGTGTTTCCTGAGAAACTCCCTCTGATTTGCATGAGCTGTGAAAGTCCTTTCCTAGGCTCCAGAAGAAGAGATGGAAGTCTTCCATCTAGTGGCTCTTTTGTTTGATTTAATTCTCCTATTAATCAACAGCTGGCTGCAAACACACAGCATCAGTGAGACAGATTCGTAGCCACTTTGCTGACACAAATACTAAAACACATGATGCAGCAGTTTAGGAAACACCCTTCTTTGTGTCCATTGGAAATGAGAGGCCTTTCAATGCTGCAAGCACTTAGACATTGTCTCCTCTGCTTGTAAAGCAGAAGGCAGTGCTGTCCTGCCTCAACGTGCCTCTGGGAGGCTTAAGTCCCTGATGCTCATGTGGCATTCAAAGAGCCGAAACGGGAAGTGTTAAAAAATGCAAATATTATTACTAATAATAGCTCCTTCCAGTCACACATTTTCTTTCAGCACTCAGATCTGTAATGCACATACACCTTTTGATCACGATTTTTTTCAGCTCCTGAATTAACAGTGAATATTCATGGTATTAAACATCTTAACTACAAAGCAGCAACAATTTTCTTTGATTTCATTGTGATTTTATGGACATGAAAATGCAATGTTAGTTTTTTGGAAGAAAAGTCTCGTCAAAATCTGCATCAATATGCTGGCCCATTTGCTGGGTTACAACTGGCATCAGGGATAAAACAGCTGCTTCAAGGGTGTGGGCAGATGCCAGGCTTGATAAAGTGTGATGTGATACAGACACTTACAGGGAGAATTTATTCCTTATCCCCGGTGACTAGCAACTTCGGATTTTTAACAGAGATTTGGCCAAGTTTGGCATGGCAAGATTTACCGTGCCTATCAAATTCTTAGCTGTGCTTTATCTGTAGCTTTGTATAGTTTTGCTGTTCTTACACATGTCTAAATCCTTTCTGACTGCTACTAAATTCATGGCCTCAGGTGTGGCCTGTAATAATGAATCTCATGGCTAATTATTCAGTTAATGGAAACTTCTCTGGCTTTTAAGTTCAGTTTAAGCAAACGCCTCCATGGAGAAAGATCAGAAGATGCCGATCTAGTCTTTCCTTCCACACATACAAGGAAATACTTGGTACCAGACCATTGCCTCCAACATATTTCAATTCACAGCTAAAATCAGGCTAAAAGCCTGCAGCCCACTGTCAAGCAGTAAACTCTTAATAGTCTTGGTCATGCTTTTCATGTGGAACCCTTTCACAGAGCCTGGAGGAGGAAACCTCAAAGGCGGCAAGAGCAGCATTTGTTGCATCGCCTCAGGAAAGGTAATACCTGGAGAGAGGCTGAGAAGATTGAGGGCTCCTTTGCTGATTCCTGCTGCATCCAGGGAAATTCGACTTCATGTGTACATCAAATATTTTATGAGTACACAGGACTGCATCATAGAATGCCTGGTTCTCAAAGCAGAAGATACCTCTCAAAGAAATGATCTGTAAAACTGTAATGTTGCCCAAGCACAAGGAGAAAACCTCACACCCCCTCACAGCTGCCTGTGAAGGCAGTCCAAATTTATGTTGGAGGTGGCTGAGAGAACATAATTAAAACTAATTCACTGCCATCCTTTGTAGGGCAGTTGATGAAGTTTTGTGCCATTTTGTGGGAGTTTGTTGTACCCTTAGATGAGTAGCAGAGTGCTATTTCACCTATTTACAGACACTGATCACGCAGTGTTGAGCTAGAGTGTGTCACAAGTAACACTCGGCGGCTCTCCTGACCCTGCAGCAAATAAATTAATGGGTGTGAGTCCAAATGTGGCAATTCCTCGGGCTGTTAGACCTGTGTATTCTCCAGGCTTAATATTCACACTGATTAAATACTGATCGAAAGGCTGAGTGCAAATAAAAGTAGCCCTACAGAAATAGTCTGTATTTCAGAAATAGTCATATATTTCAAATGTTCCCAACCACACACAGGATGTCATGATCAGTCACAGCAATGATAAAATTGGCCCAGGATGTTGATTCCTTCTTCTGCTTTTGTGTTTTCTCCTGTGATCTGAAGTGCACTATGTGCCTGCCATCTCATAGACAAAATAAATCTCTGTGTCTCCCACGGAGCCGTAATTGAACAGTCATGGAGGTTGAGCTACCCTCTTCTCTCTGTAAACTCACTGAGATAGTTTCAAGCATCCACTTCTCCCAGGTGCTGCCCTGTTCCCTGGGAAGGAATTGCCATTGCAAACAGTCTCCTGTTCTGCAGAAGAGACACATTTGATTAGAGATAGAGTTTTCCACAAGAAGACCAGGATGAAGCCTGGAGAAGAAGAGTATGCGCAGGGTAAAATTAGTATTTCTGTCATGAAATTGTAATTCTGTCACATGAATTCCTCTTGGCAAAGATATCTCATTTCCCTCTTTTCCTGCAAAAATCCTCTCGCTTTGCGCCTGTCCCAATTAGTGTGTGTCCACCTGCTCTGCTAAAAGCCAGCTGCCCAGGCGGATAATTAAGGCTGGGAGCTGGATAGTGGCTTTCCATCATTCAGCTCCCACAGTGATCCCCTGCTGCAGCCACAGCTCTGACAATTGCCCGGAAACACGAGCGGTTTTTCCTGAGGGACCCTGCACTCACACATACCCTCTGAATCACTTGCTGACATGTTTTTTCCCTTTGCTCTGTGTTTGGGGGCTATGCTGGCACCAAGTTGTTTTTGCTGGGAATGCAGCTACCCAAAATTTGAAATGCTGGAGCACATCCCCAGAAGGGCAGGAGGGAAATGGGACTTCAGGTCTGCTGGGGTCTCTCCCACGCCACTGCAGAGATGGGCCTGTCGCATTTCTGATTTTGGGACCAGGAGAGTCCTATGTGGCCACATCCTTGTCTTCTCACTAGCAGGGCAAGAGGAAGAGGCTCTTGCTTAGACCCCCTCCCAACTGTGTATTTTTCTTTGGTGCTTCTTGTTCAAAAACTGTTCCTATCATGAGTGCTTCGGCTAAATCAGGTACCTGCTTGAGTGGTTTTCTGTCCCAAAACTTTCATATCTGCTTTATGTGAATGGCACCGAGGGGTTTTACGGCTGCCAGGCATCTCTCCCGGCTGAGCCCCTGGGCCTGGCCGGGAATCGAAATGAGTGCTCAGGTTTTACAAGAAGCTGAAAATGGG
>VYZQ01022047.1:9146-22358 GCA_013400655.1 Mystacornis crossleyi
CAAGTAACCGTATAATTATTGAGATATATTTATACAGCTCTTTTTCCTAGAAAGGCTCAAATTTGTAAAGGAGGCAAGTAGATTACAGAAAAATAATAATTGTTGTCTTAAAATAACTTCCAATTTTTAATGTACTAAAAAAGAAAAAAAAATAGATCCTATTATGTAAAATAGATCCCATTACATTAAATGAATGCAAAAATAAATATTTATCTTAACTCAAAGTTCAGATTTCATTCTCATTTCATTACTGCACTGTGACATTTTTAGTAATCAAATATTGTAATTATAAGCATTTTAGTAACAAAATATTGTAATTATAAGCATTTTAAGATTGCTTAATTTTAGTTATAAGCTAAGTTGCAAACTAACTTTGGTGGAAAATAAACACTAGCTGCATCAGGCATGTGTGAGTTTGCATGCAGTGGTTGTGTCACTGTTGAGTGTGTCCAGTAATTATTTTTTCCACCCTCAGAATGGACAAAGTGTTTTAATGTATTTTTTTCTCTATTAACCTGAGCAGAGGTTTATTAGGTAGCTATCCCTATCATAATACATCCTATTATTATAACCTGTAGAGATCTGCTCTAATAAGATTCAAAAACATGCCTTTTATGGAATTTTCTACATGACAATAAAATTTCCTTTTACTAGGTTTTGGGAATATTCTTTATGTTTTCTCTTTGTTTTATTCTTATTGCACTGAGACATTGCCCTCTTCTTATTTTCACCTTATGTCATTATCCTAATAAGCTTTCAAGACCTTATTTTTATGTTATTTTAAACCCCTGTCTCCAGGGAGTTTAAAGATATTTTTAAAGGAAGTTTGAATAAGAAACGTCTGAGTCATGACCTATTCAACCTTTCTTCTTTTAATGAAAGCAAGAATTCTACCTGGAGACAGGAAAAAATAGTCTCATCATTGTACCTGGGATTTTTTGCAGATCATCTTAAGTTTACCCATTATGCTGCTTATAAGGACCCATAAGCCCGTATTTTGAATTTCTATTTAGCAGTGTCTCTAAGAATAAAATCTTATTAAACAGCACATAGTCATGGGAAGTCATAGTGAAGCTTCTCCTGCTGGTTCAAACTGCAATACCTAGATATTTCCACCTAGATTAAGTATCCCTTGATTTAAAGTAAAGCTAATGTCAGTGAAATCAGATCTGTAGGTAGTGATTAGTTGAAAATGCAAGGAAGAGAAGATGATCTGGGAAGGTAATTACCATCTCAAGTTTAAAAACTTAGCAAACTTTCTCTGGCTGAAGTCATCACATCCATTGAAAGTTGAAATGACAGTGAAGACTGTATATACAATGGCATAGCAGTGAACAATAAGATGAGGAAATATGGTATAGAAGAAGAATTAAAGCCATTTTTTAAAAAATCGTAGTTCATGGTATGCATCAGTGTCTTTTCTTAATATATGCATTGCTTGCTCATATTCAGGAAGTCTAGGAATATTATCTATCATACTACTAAAGTGGTATCTCAGATGATGAGATAAACAAAAACTAGAAATGAAACTAAAAGATCATAAAAGGGTACTATAGCCAAGCATGAACTTCTTTTGTTAAGGTTTGCAGCTAGAGAAAATAAATTCATTTTCCTAATGTATTTTTTCTGAAGTCACTGTGTTTTGATTTTTTCTCTTGAAATTGTACTCCATATTCGTTGAAGATAACCATCTGTATATGGAATAATAACAATCCAGTCAAAGTGATGTGCTGTTGAACTAGTTACAAACATATAGTATTCTTCAAATTGACCCCCTCAACATTTATCTAAACAAAAGATGTTGACAGTGCAGCACTTATGAAGACTAAAATATCCAATTCACCGCCCATCTAAATACAAATTACCAAGTTTTTAATAGTGATGCAGAAACAAACAGAATATTCTCTGGAGAGCTCTGGATAGTAACTAGTCAAAATTGTTTTCAGTGAGATTTTGAGACATTCTAGTCTTGTCTGTGGCAGTTGTAAGGGAATAGCACCCATTGTAGGAGGCATTTCAAAGATCACGAGCAGCGTGTTCACTGTGCCTGTTTTAGTGGTGGTGGGGGGCACTTCATCAGCACTCAGTTTATTTTATGAGTCAGAAGAAACAGTGTATTTTTAAACATGCTTATAGAGGGGCAAGCAACATTATTAGGTGAAAGGGATAATAAATTTTATTATTCTGCTGATCTAAAATAAGCTTTCTACTGCTGCTTGTCTCTGCCATTAAAAAAAAAGAAGTCCTAGGTATCACAGTAGGAAAGGAGCAACAAAGGATAAAACCATTTGTTGAAAATAATTTTTGTGGTATCAGTGTTAATTGCTTTTGCATATAGACATTTTAATTTAAAAAGTTAATTTAGGATCTAGCACAGTTAGGGTAAGATCCTTTCAAAGATTTGAAACAAGGCTCGAAAAACAAATACGCAGATGAATAAGGAAGGTGAAACCTGTCTTTAGTAACTCCCTCTGCTGACTGTGACAAGGCCAATAGACACAGGATCTCATTAGGAAGTTCCAGTGAACCTTACCCAGGCATTTAATTAATTCCATCCAGTTACAAATGAGCAAAGGCCTAATGATATTGAGGAAGACAAGAGGTCCTGGCTAGCTCATGGCAAGTAAAGCAGGACCCCACTTACACGGTGGCAGCAACAGCCTGACCTGGCCAGGGCAGCAGGCAGCTGGAGCCAGCATCCAGCTGGAGCCAGCGTCCAGCCTCCTCCAGCTGCTCAGGGCTGCTGCAGCACAGACCCTGTTATCCGGCTGCTGCTTCTCAGCAAAAGCTGGAAGCCATCGCAGTTGTCCCCTCGATATTGTTATTGCTCTTAACCAGCCTCATGTAGAGAGGAGAGGGTTGGTAATGCAGAAGTGGAAGGCTTAGTAGGTGCCACAACTCAGGTATAGATCACTCAGAGTGGATTTTCTAATTCTCTGGTTGTTTTTAGCGGAGCAGTCTACTATCCTGGGCTGTGGACAAGAAAATCTGTGGCAGAGGTGCTACAGATGCCAGCTGGTATATTCTGGACATTTGTATTTGTAGGATCAAATAGCTTAAAGTGACATTTTTACAAATCAATATAATTGACCCTACTTCTATGGGAAGCCCCTCAAGAATAAGGCTTAAGGAAACCACTTCTACTTCACAACATAAAATAGAATGTGTATTTCTATGCTGATTCTTCTCACTGACTGCACAAAAAACAATCAACTCCTCACATTAATGTAGAAGTTAGAGATTGCATTGGGTTCAGGTAGCCTCAAAGCAGATTATCTGACCTCCATGAAACTAGAGGAAGAAATTAAATTTTCAAAGATTTGCTTCAGTGCTTTCCTTAAGAGTTTGCTGAACTTCAAATCATGCTCCAAAAAAATAGAATATCTGTATATTTAAAAAACATAAGGTTTAGACATAAGGTTTATTTTGTAGACAAAATTAAATTATTAGCAAAATTCTTTAAAACTAACAGCAAAGTGTAAATTTTCCTAGTATTTCGTTCCACATAGCAGCATAATGCTAATGGCCTTTATTTAATGAGTACCTACAGCTCTAAAAAGGACACAGTTTTAAACTATTTACTCCCGTTACTGACCTGCGAACTTTTATTAAAACTTGTATTTGAGTCAATGAAATGTCTTGTCTGACTAATGAGTGAGAGTAAGAGGATATTAGTCCCAGGAGTTCTGAAGGAAATCAGTGGAGATAGGGTGAAATACAGTATTACTTGTCAAGACTAACTTTCACGGCATCTTTACTTCCCAGTGCAAGATAATTTTTAATTTCTATTTCCTGAATCTCAAACAGCGTTTCCCATCTTTTAAGACATTTTTTGAAACAGGGTTGTTTTAGGTCTGATTCTGACAAAATGACATAAGCATATTTCCAAGCAAATTGAGAATGAGAGAATGATTAAATAGAAATAAGTTTCTCAAAAAGAGTTTACATAGAAGATGCAAACAAATATGCACAACTGTGGGTAAGTGCAGACACATTTCAGTGTGTTTTACTTTCTCAGCTAAGTACATTAGGAAGTTATTTCAATCTTCTTATTGTCAGTTACTGGAAGAATATAATTCACTGTATTGCAGTATTCCTTTACTACAATCAGATGTAGCATTCATTCCAGAGAATTGGTGAGAGAGAATAATATATTTAAATATCCTCTGAAGGAAAAAAGTATTTTGAAAAGAGTTAAAGAGTCACCCTTGTATTTTGGCATCTTTCTTGTGAAGGCAAAAGGTTCATCAGAGGATTTTTAACCTACAATCATTGTTTTTCTAGAAACACATGTAAGTGAAATTGTGCATATGTGAATTATCAGGTTTTTTTTTTCTTTAAATTCTTTGAGAACTTGACCTTTTCCTCCCTTAGGAGCTGAGGGCAGTGAATAGTATAGGATTAGTGTGACTAGGGCATGTCTCTGTCAGGCAGGGCAGTGCCTGGTTATAAAACTGGGCAGTCTGACAGATTTAGACAGAGTGATGCCCGCTGAGTCATTGAAGCAACACAGCAATATCCTGTAACATTCCACCTGGAGTCACAAGCTCTGTGTCTCAGAGTTAACACCGCTCTCCTCATTTCTACCCCAGCCGGGCACCAAATAACGTAATGTGACATAGATAACAAATGCGCTTTCATTCCCCTCCACACTGCACAGTTCTCCAGTGTTGTTTCACTGAACCCATTCCCCAAGTCAGAGATTTCTGGGAGTGATTTCCTTTATTGATTTGTCAGCTCATAATCTCATCGAGTGCTATTACACTGCTGTTTTTTATCATATGAGACTTTGAAGTGACCCTGGGATCTTTGCAAGTCAGACATATTTTGCTCTTTTCTAACACTTTTCAGGGAACACATTCAGTAGTGAAAGTTGTGATTTAAATGGGTCTCAGGGTAGAGTTCTTTGAAGGATCATGGAGCTGAAGTTTAATGATTTTTACTGAAGCAACAGACATCGAAATCATATCTTTTTATAAAAACTGTGAAACAGGCATAGGACTTGGTCTGAATGATAGCCTCTGAGGTATAGCCTTGAGCTTTGAGCATTTTCCACAACTCTTTGTCTAAAGAATTCAGAAATTTAATTAACCTTTTTTTTTTAAGATAATAAATAATGCAAGATGTAACCTTGTGCCTGCTGATACCCTTTACAAAGCATTGATCAGCTCTAAAATCCCAAGACAGTACCTAATTTTCGTGATCAACAACTTGGAAACAATTCCCCAAATTTCTAAGAAATGTTTTAAGAAAAAAAATATTTCTAATTGTTCCAGTTGACCTCAGAAGAGGTGGAAGATCTTTCTTTTTTCCTTTTCTCTTTCTCATCCTTTTTTACACCCCAAAGCCCCTTGGTCTTCCACTGAGACAGTATCTTCCCTTTTTTCAAATAAATACGGAACTGAGCAGATGTTATACTGTGAAACTTCAGCAAGATCACATGTAGCACTAGTGCTCATGGTCCAGAAGATTAATTTATTACAGGTTTTGTATTCCATTAATGCCACTTTTATTTTTAATTCACAGATCAGTTTTAGTGTCCTGGAGATGTTCTAGTTTCTGGTAGTCCTTGATCTTTGGCAGGCTTGCAGGATCAAGTTGTAGTGTGCTTAAAATTACCTTGATTAATCAATAAGGGTTCTGAACATAAGAGTCTAATTTTTATCCTTGCAGAATTTTTTTCAGTTTCTGACCTTCAGCTTTGAATTCTCATTAGTTTCAGGAAGAAAAACCAAACCAAACCAAACCAACAAATCATCCCCTCATCCCCCTGACACAAAACCCCCAAAACAAAACAAACAAAACCAAACAAACAAGTAAAACAAAACAAACAATAAAACCTCCCACCAAATCCCAAAATTAACCAACCAAAAAAAACCCACCTCAAACCCACCCCAAACCAGATGTGTTTCTGTATTTGCCATAATTTATTTCACAAAGACAGAGGGACCTGATCCCAATTAATTTCACATGAGAGTCAGACTAGGAATTTTTTAGTACACGTATTTATGATTGTAATAGTCTCTAAGTGTATTTGTTTGCAGGTTGACCCCATAGCATTAGGTAGAATTGTCTTACCATTGCATGCACTGACATCCAAGAGAGTTGTAGAGAGCAGATATTATTTGCAGCAGAGAATAATAGTGTCAATGTAGTGGGAGCTTGGAGAGACACCGAAGTTTCTTCCCACTATCTTACTATGGAAACAAACCCATCCATAGCCCAGTAACTGNACTTCATGGTGCCTGCAGGTGAGAGGGTAATGGCAGCTCAGAGATTAAATTCCCGCCCGCTCATGGTAACCCCACAGCTCATTTATAGCAGTTTCTTATCTTTTTAGACTCAAATTCTTGCAACAGGTCTTTCTGTTCAGTCACACACCTCAGCTTTCCAGCTTCCCTCAGCACTTCCCAATGTTTCTCATTGTTTTGTAACTTGTTTTCTGAAAGGTTTGCCACGCCATATCTGAAAAATTAAACAATATCAGAGAGCCCATATAAGGAATTTTAAACTACTCTGAAAACTAAAGAAACCATATTAAGATGATTTTCTGTTTAAATTAATGAAGTCACGAGAGATGACACTGTAATACTAATTAACTCAGGAGTTACAGACTATTTGCATTAAGTCTGGAATATGTGGGTGTAACTGTGTGGTCTGCAGCTTATATTTGATTTTGCCTTTAACAGGAGCACTAAAAGAAGAAGATTAACACTAAAAATTGCATTTCTTAGGTCGCTCCCACACACCAGATTAGTAGAGGCTCTTAGTCCATCTATGCTACTAATTTTTCTTTAGCTCCAGTTCAGATGATCTGGAATGTTTGTGAGTTTTTTGTTTGATTGTTTGTTTTAAATAAACAATTTTTTATTACAAGTATGGATCTTATGGAATTAAACTTAAGCAGATTTTTTTAATCTTTAGCTGTAATGTGAACCAGGAATAACTGTGTGTGGTAAAAATATGAGCGTTTTCTTAGCAGAATTGGGGTCTTGTTTTCTAAAGAGAATGAGAATACCATAAAAACCCACAAACTACCAAACAAAAAACCCCAAGCTTTTGAGACTGTATCTGTTAAAATATAATGCAGATGCTTTTCAGATATTCATACTAAATGAAAACTACAGCCCAAAATTTTGCTTAATATTCAAATTCATACAAGTGAAAAAAAAATTCTTATAATGGAAAGCATTCTTGTTTGTTGGATAGCAATCACTGAATAAAAACACAGCAATGTATTTTAAATTTTTTTTAATTCTAACACTTATAAAAGTAAAACAAAAGTAAGGTGAACAAAAAAGTGCAAGTAACCTTATTTATATTTCCTTGCAAAGTCATCTCTTTACCTAAACCGTTAGATGTCACCACACCTTTCTTATTATAACAATAGGATAAGGTTTGATACCATGAGTGCCATTTTATTATTAATACTTTAAATTATTATTTGGCATCCAATTTTATGGATGTCAATTTCTCTTTCACTGAAATATAAGAAGAGGCAGCTGTTGTGGACAGGTCATATGGCCTTTATGAAAATTAGGCTAATTCAATCGTATAACTACATTTCTTGTATATATTTAACTTCTCAGTTTATTGAAAACTGTGTTGTTTGAAATTACTGTGGATCAGGCACTCAATCTATATTTGGCTGAATCAATAAATCGAGGCACAAATTTGAAGCATCTTTCAGCTTTTAAATAGTTTGCTTACACTTGTTTTCTGTACATGTATACCATCTCATTTAGGCATCTGAATAAAGTGCTTCTTCTTTTAAGTGACAGAATGATAAAGATACTCTGCCATTCATCCAATTAAAATTTTCAGTCTATATTTAGATGTTATTTGGTCTTCCCCTCAGCACCTCATTGTTGCCTTCCACACTTTCCACTGAATAGCACAGCTCTAGTATATTACTGTTTTCCAGTCTAATTTAATTTGATCTGCATGGAAGAAAAACTTCTTTAAATAAGAATTTCCACCATGATCCAGAGGAGGTACTATTTAAATTTTGATACATGAGGCATCTAATTCATTTCATTGATCAGCGAACACTATAAGACTCTTGTTATTTATGACATGGAAGTATCGTTAGAGGTGAAGGATTCTGCAGTGCACAACATTATTCTGAGAATTTTGACAGTGTGATTCAGTTCAGAATTGTGTTCAATGGGAGTTCAGAGGAAGTATGTTACCAAAAAGTTTATTAGCAGTCAAAAATTATGTAAGTGGGTTTCCATCTCTTTAACATTTTATGCACCATCTCTATTCTTCAAGAGTTACTAAAAGCATGAGAGTTCTGCTTTTTTTCTTTTGCCAGTCTAGATGCTTTAGAAATATGTGGGCTATGGAAAGGAATTAAGAAGTAATGAAAATCTTCCCCTGACTCACTAGCTGCACATAAATGAATATTAGACTTTCCTGTAGTTAAAAGTATAGTCTGTTAAAGTCACTATCTCTGGAATTTAATCTCTATAAAAATTGCAGTTCCCTCCCTCCAAGTTGTACCAAGATTCATTTCACAGAGAGATGAGGTGTTTATTCAGGTTAGGTCTGAGACCTTTTGACAGTAATGTTGCAGTAGAATTCTTTTAAAGAGACCATCTGTCTTGAAAAGACCAATGTTAAAGAGTGTGACAAGAATTTTCCCTGTATGTAGTTGAAAACTTGAATGGCTTTACAAATAATGTCCACAGAAGATGTGGTCATATTAGAAAGAAAGGTAGAGATGACCATGTGGCAAGACCATAATGGGAACATCATGGTAAATGATAATAAAATACCCTGCAGCATGCCATTTAGTTTTCTGAGTATGCCAATCTAATTGCTACAGAATTTACACAGAGGATGCCATTGCTATAGAAACTTCTTAAACACCATCTTAAATCTCCCTTGCCATACTGACGTGATGAGATTGAATTTCTACTGTAGAAGTGGTGGGGAAGGTACATTCTTCCACAAACCCCTTGGAGTTTTCTTATTTTTGGTTGTTTTGCCACTTAGTGGCTATATTTTTCTTTGATTGGGCTTTTTTAATGTTGCAGTATTTCCTCAGTTCACACTAAAAGGTTTATACTCTTCTGATAATTAGCTCTGTGCTTATTTGCTGCAGGGTATAAATCCATTTAGAAAATGCAGACAAAACTTCTGCACTGTCTGCAAGATCTAGGGAAAAACTGAAGAAGTGGAACCAGAGAACTGAGGTTATCACAGCTCCTGAAACTATAAACCAGAAGTGGGTAATGTAATAGTTGCTGCGCTGGGGAAAAAAAATGGAAGGACCTCTGAGGGATTTCAATTGAAAACAAAAAAAAACTAATGGAAGAGAAAAATCCCACTGAATTTCCTGTTCTACTTTAGTTTTATTTGTATTTGTTTGACAGGTTGAAAGGTATTACAAATTCCCTTATACATATTGAAGTTTGGCTGACATGTGTTTCCATGTTTGTTTTTAGATTGGTCATTTTGTCTTTCTCTGGAAAATTATGTCTGTTACCTCAAGAAATACATCTTAGAAAGAGACCTCTGCACTTTCTCCAGCAGGGTGATTTTTTTTTCCTAAGAAATATGTTGAGGTGACAGGACTTGCTGTTAAAATGCAATTTGTCCCAGTCTGCGTGAGATTCCTGTTAAAATCACAGATGCCCCCAGAGCAGCCACTGCTGCAGTCACTTTAGCCTCTCTTTGATGGTGGGTTTTTACTCCCCATGTCAAAGGGAATCTTAAGTATGATTTGTCTCCTTGCAAAGCAAGCATCTCTGAGAGGAAAGGTGGATATTATTTTCCCTACAGCTTCCTGTAGACTTGTAACTTTATATGTAATACCTTTCAGTAAGCAGTATTGGGTACCGTCAGGAATGTCACTGGATAAATATTTGAATTTTGGCTATTTCAGTAAATGTTGTCGTATACTTATGTAATTTTTTTAATATCTGTGCTAGCAATGCAAACACCAAGATCTCGTGAATCTGTCTGCAAATTTTTGTCTTCTACATCCCTACCCTGCTATGTATATTTATATATTTATAGCTTCATATGTCCTTCAACGTACTAGGTGGTGGCCACTGGATAGAGAAGTGTTTTATTAAAGGAATATATGTCAGTTATGAGAACCCTCAATTTGTAGAGAATATATTTCGTAACTGCAGATTAAAAAATTAAATAAGGTATCTGGTTCCTTGGCATTCTCTAAGAAATAAATAGTCATATCCATTAGATGTTATAGAGACAGGACCTGAGCATTTCTCTTACAGATGTCTCATTTGTTCAGGATCTATTCAGCGAGGCTTAAAATACTTAATTGAGCTTTGACTGTATAAAGAACTTACTATTTTTTTCAGTCTGAGTGTTTTGAGTCCCCTGAGGCAGTCCAGTTCATTTAATATCTCAGATGATCTGTTCTATATTTCTACAAGCCCGAAAGCTACAATCCAGTTGAAAAGAATATTCCAATAGAATACAAATGGGCTGTATAGTAGATGTCACAAAGAAAGAAATACAGTTATATCCCAGAGAACATTCCACTGCATCAGAGTAGAAATGACGCCTGACTGACATTAATCACTCTCTCATATATCTGAAAAGTAATACGATGCACTTTGATGATTAGCAGGGAATATTCATGTAAATCCTGGTCCTGAAGATTTGTCACTTTGAAGAAGTGACAGATTAAATATTTAATAAAACCTTAAAAGTTTTAATGACAGTGTACAAGAATTAAGAATTACTATTATCAGTCTTGAAAATTATTATTAATCTTTTAATTACGTTGTCCTGCCTAAAAGAACCTTACTTTTTCTAAGTATGTTTTGTTTTCATCAGAGATATATACCTCTTTTCTTATTTTCTTTGTATCTCACCATAATTTTGGTAAAGATATGTTTTCCTTCTTCTTCCATTCAGTATTATACAGAGAATTGAAATGTTATTAGAGGTGAATTGCCAAATTGAAATATTGACTAAAAGAAAAAAAATCTCTGGAAGATTCCAGATGCTTTGTTCAGCTGAATTGGGTTTGCCTTGGGGCTTTTGTCTTTCAAGGCAGCTACAATGATAATTCTTTAATTCTTCATGAACAAATCTTTACATTTTGAAGAGCTGAGAGGACTTTCACAAAGACTGATGCCATAATTCCCGCTTTGTGGAACTGGTCTTGTAAACACTGTGACGCTGTGAATGCTTCTGACCTTAGCAAGTATCTGTCAAAGCGTCAGAGGAGAAAAGCTGTCCTGCCAGCACAGCTTCTGCCTGCCACTCTGACACCCTAACGTTGCTTTGATCCATGGCATGTGAAAGGAAAGGTGCTTCACCATCCTTTTTTGCCAAAAGGCATCTTGGACAAACACTCATTGGTAGTGTCTGGTCTGATCTGCAGACCTGAGGTGTGAGTTTTGCCCATGTCCCTGTTTCACTGTGGCTGGTTGTATGCACACACTTTTCAAAACACTCAGGGGGCTGTGCCTTGCCATCGTCCTTGCCGGTGGGTGCTCTGAGGTCAACATGCATCATGGATGTCACCACTGGTTCTAGAGTTGTTAGGGGTATGCACCTCCCCCTTGGAAAACAAGTTTGTTTTCCTTCTCTGAGTCCATATCCAAACTGATAAAGGTAAACATAATTGGAGAAAAAAGGGGGAAAAAAAGAAGAAGATGAGTTAAAGAGTTAAAGATGCATAAAAAAAGCTGAAATTCGATAAGTGACTTTCGCATCCCATCTTTCAATATGGTATTCAGAGTATTCCCTTAAGGAGGAAAAACATGACAGATTTGAGGTTGCAACAACTTTTTATGATCTTGATCCTCAAACGGTTCTGTTACATCTGTTACACTATATGCTCTGCATTTATTTAGGTAATCAGTAGAAATAAGTGGGTTCCTTTGATTTTATAATCCAAGAAATCTAGCATTGCACAGCATTTAGCACACTGTCCTTGTTTGGCATTATGAAGCATTATAACTGTTGTCCATAGTCTTCCTAGAATTTTTGTAACTGTGATTATTTCTCTTTGAAGCTTTGCTTTTCCAAAATATTACAGTTGCCTCAACTCTGAGATGGGAACAATCCAAAGACCTGTAAAATGTGACTAAAACAAAGGTGTAACAAGGTTTGAGACAAAAATCTAAGTTGCTTGAAGTGCTAATGGTCTTATCAAGTGGCTTTGATGCTTATTATTATTACTTAGCCTTAGCAACAGAACTGAAGGAAAAAAATGTAATCCAAGCAATCAAAATTGTATCCCTTAAGCTACTAAAACTCCAAATCAAACAGAAGTGGATTATGAGAGGAAATGAAGACGAAATGTATGCATTTGAGGAGAAAGAAGGTCTGTGAGGGCTAGGAAATGAGACAGGATGAAGTAGTACAAAGTACCCAATGGATTCTCTTCTACAATGAGGAGTTTTATTTCTGTCTTCTAATCAGTAAGGATAACGTATAAAATGAAGATATATTTTTTAAGAATCTAAGCATATAAAAGTATATTTGATGGAAATGCTATCATGGGAATGGTAAGGGATGAAAATGTCAGAAAGATTTGCTTGGTTATAAATGAAAGCTGGCTATAATGAAATCTATTAGATTTAATAGTTGTGACAGGATAATCCAAAGTTATAAGAAAGTGAAATAAACAGAATAATTCAAAGAAAAACAATAAATTATTCTTTCCTTCCCATTACAGATTTCTAGAATAAGTGGGTTAAAATTATAACTTCATCTTTTCTAACCAGCAATTTAATTGTCATTCCTTGCAATGTGTACCCACTTGAAACAAAATCCTATCTCCAGGTGAATTACGAGTCACTTTTTATCAAAGAGTTTTAAAATGTCTTTTCTCAACTCAGCACTTAGAGCAGTTAAGAAAGAAGAGTCTTACTACTTAAGAATTTAACTTCTAGAAACATTGCAATTGCTGGTACCCATGGCAGGGGGAGGTGTTGATGCTTCTGATGCTCTGGTGGAATTTACTGAGATTTCAGAATTCCAAACAAAACTGATGCATTTTAAAAAAGGAATTTTATCTGTGGTATACTTCTATTTATCTAGTTTTTCATCAGAATGAATGGGGTTTTTTTGCTGAAATACATATTCCTTTATTATAATGAGGTTAATTTTGGAAATGAAAATTGGGGAAAAGATAT
The DNA here is from genome assembly GCA_013400655.1 of Mystacornis crossleyi. Lineage (NCBI taxonomy): Eukaryota > Metazoa > Chordata > Aves > Passeriformes > Timaliidae > Mystacornis > Mystacornis crossleyi. The sequence goes on from VYZQ01022047.1 coordinate 22,280, forward strand.
TTCAGAGAATGAAAATCATCTTAAAACTTTACACAAAGGAGGAAATTAAGGGGGTGGCTGGATGCGTTGTCATTAACTC
>VYZQ01022048.1:0-10286 GCA_013400655.1 Mystacornis crossleyi
TTTCCTGTTTTTACTGAGGAACTTTTGGGAGGTCAGAAATACATGAATTGAGCTTTTGCTGCCTTAATAGGTGAAAGGCTGCTGGAAGCACGTGGGTAAACTTCCTCTGTGCCAAATGACCGTCATTTAAGTCACACACTTTTTAACAATGGAAGCAAAATTTTAAAAGGTGTAGTTAAAAAACCCCACATTTGCCTGTCTGTCCTCCTTGCTCCGTGCTGCTCTGCCTCTTGCTGCTTAGCTTGATCTCAAGCACTCCTGCTGCAGGGAAGGCTTGAGCTTCTGATGTGGCAAACAGGTAGACTAAGCTAATTTATCGCTCGAGTCTTTTATTCCATCACAGAGTGGCAAAAGGGAAGGCTCGTCTCTCTTGCGGGTCACCTCTAATAGCAATTGCTTCAGCAAGATGGATTTCAAAATTAGGTGCTCTTGAAGCAGGAGCCACACTGTATTTTTCAACAGCACAAAGCAGCCATAAGAGGAATCTGACCTTCATTCTTCATAATAAATTCACTGGGGGAAAAAAAATCCATCTTTGTTTTTCAGCTTGAAGTACTGTCAAAAGAAAATCCAGGGCACAACATATACAAAATAAAAATACAAGACAACTTCAGCACAATGATAAAAAAACGTGAGATTTACTTTTCCTGCTTTTTCTTACTCAAACACTGGAATAAAGTCTGACAGCTTGTCTCCAAGTACATTGTTTGGAACAAAGGCTGGTGTTAATTTAAAGTGGATCTATTCGAGACTAAATTAAGACCACCTCAAAGAGGTTTTCAGATGCAGGGTGCAATCCAGTAGCAAAGTCCGGGGAAAAGTTTATCAATACACACCCACATTTAGGCAGTCCATTGGACTTAGCTTGTTTGTAAAATGTCCCTTAATGTATTTCAGGTACTAAAATAATGTCTGCTGCAGCCTGCCAAAGGAAAATGCCACACACTGTCATTTTCTGCTAAAGCGCCCCAAAAAGATGTGATCTGTAGTCAAGTACAGACACATAAGCTAAAGAACATAATGGAGGAATGTTTGAAAATATTTGGCATTTTACAGTTATTAATAAAATGATTGGTACATTTGAGTTCTAAAAGCCTGCAGCTGGTCAGCTGCTACTGGCACAGCCTGGAAATGGTGAAAATTATTCGTCTCTTGTATTAAACACTATCTTTGTATTTTGCCATGTCTCAGTTACAGACTCTGTATTGAATAACGCATTATAACCCAACGCAGCACGCTGCCTTTATTCCTTTAAGCTCCTGTCAGGCATAGCTGGGAAGGCAGAATGGGAATGTTTATTCTAACTAGCAGGTCTAACCCTTAGGCTAGCAAGAATCAGGAGAGATTTTTTCCAAGCTCAGCTTGTCCCCCATCTAGAGAACCTAACGCCGTGGCTGCAGTCCACCTGGCTTCTCTTTTGGAGGAGTCACTCAAATCCAGCTTCCCACTTTCTAGCAAGCCTAGACCCAGCTATTACTCAGCCTTTTCTCCTTCAGGATGGGCTGGTTACGCTGATAAAAGCACCTGCAAAGAGCCTCAGTGTCAGCAGCGCCCTAATTAGGCTGCAGAAATCAGTCACTTCACACCTGTTAGTTCACGTTTCCAAGGGCCCGTTTGCCTGAACAGAAACATTTTGTTAAATAAGCTCAACTTCTTGCTAGAGCTGGTTCGATGACTGAAAGCTTGGCAGAAGGGATGAACGCTGTCCATACACCTAGGTAAGCCAGCTTACAATTACAGAGCATATCTAGCATAGGTGGCTGCAACTGCAGCTCCTTTCAGGACCAACTTGAGATAAACCACCATAAAAATCAGTCGGGCTTCATTTGGCATTCAAGGTATCGTAACTACCACATATTAACATTCAAGTTCTCTCCAGACCAATCCATTTTTTGTTGTTGTTTAGAACAGGGAAAGCCCTTTCTTTACCTCTACAACAAGCATTTATGTGAAGGTTACAGCCCTAGGAGATGCTTTTTGATAACGGTGGCAGTGCTGTCAGTTCCCTTGTAGGGAACCACTGCCTCAACAGTTGCAATTTCACCGCTCATTATCCCTCTTTTACAGCAAGCACCCACTTTTAAAGATCAAGGGGAGGCAGATTCAAGCTGAAGTGTCAGCAGTAACTGACCTCGGATCAAATAATCCTGGAGTGGCCGAGTCTGACCTACCAGTGCAGTCTAGGGCAGTTTCGACCAAGAGGATTATTTAAACTGCTGGAGCTTGCAGAGGAGCACAGCTGCAGAACAGGGGGGTCCTTTCCAGCAACCACCTTCAGCAGCTCTTCTTTCAAAAGGGGAATTAACCTACCTACGGCTTTCGTCTTCACAAAAAAATACTTCCATTGTTTAAAAGCAGTTTTACAACACACGTGAAAGCTTCAGCCTGAAATCCACGCGTGAGCTCGGCTGAGTTACAGGTATGTTCCAAGTGCTCCCGAGAAAACCACAGCCACTCTGGAGAGCTCGGGAAGTTCTGGTGCATCTCCCACCCAACACCAGCCGCTGGAGCGAGATACAGGGGTTCTGTTCCTCGGGAAGCAGCACTGGTAAGTCCATTACCTACCCTCGTCAGCCTTGGGCACGCTCTGTTCGTTACCAAGGTGCTAAAGTCAAAGGCAAGGCCAAGGCCGTGCCTGGCTGCCGGGGAAGCGCCCGCTACTCATCTTTTAAGTTCAGCTGAATCCTCTAGGTTATCTTTGTCAACATCAAGCACCGAGAACAAAGGCACAAGATTACGGGAATCTCATTAAGTATGCTTGTTCCAAGAACAAGAAATGTGTCTACTTTCCTCTGATGACCTGGGGAAAACAAAAAAACCCTTCAGCACAGAAAATTTATTTGTCAGCAGTTACGAGCATTTGAATTTGTAATATCCAGTTTAAGGAGAAAAAAAAAGTCTGTCTGTCCTATGCTTTCTATATCGAGACCTTGCAAACAGCATCATTCTTCTGCTTGAAACAGAAAGCAGGGATGTACATATCTGAGAACATCAACACACACAAAACCCCCCAAATCCTTAGGGTATTAAGCGAGCCATTTAACTAAGTATTTAAAACCTCTGCAATTATTAGTTTATTAGTATCATCCAGGATTTCAAGATGTTCAATATTTCTCCTGAAGTTATACATAAATGCAAATTGAAATAAGAATCTCAAAGTCAAAATTGTATAACAAAACAATACTCCATCACAAAAGCGTGTAAAATTACAAGAATGCTTTTTTTTTGTTTGTTTTTAAACACTGGCACTTAAGAGAACCATAATTTTGTAACCACAAATTTGCCAAATTGTCCCCCAAACTGGTAAGCAGGTATATGTGAAAATAGTTACAGCTGCCAGCACTTGAAGTTTTACTAAATATGCAAAAAACCCCTTAGCTTTGGTTTTGGAAGAGAACTGTATTTGACCAAATTAGACATTGTTGGTATACCATAAACATTTAACTTTTTAATGCAAAATTTAATAAAATGTACTTTTCCATACAACTATATTTAACTTAAAAATGGGCAAACATCAAGAGTGCGGTATAAAACCTAACAGGAAAAATACATCTTATCTCATTTTCAATTTGAGACAATATACAACTTTGTTTAAAGGGCTAAAACTAGAATTTCAAGAATACAAATATGAATTTACATAGATTTAACAAATAATAATGGTACCATTTATAGAAATCTTAGAAAGAAAAAATCATTTCTTGTGGGCCCTTTGCTACCAGGAGTCTCATGGTACAAAGCCCGTGGCCATCACCAGACCTGTCACCAAAAAATAATATGGTCATTTCATGCTTTTAACTTTACACATTTTTAGGTACGCTCATCGCTCCCAGGTGTTCAGAGATTTACAAATATAACTTCCATTACATGGTAACAGAGTCACACGTGTAAATTTCTCTACACCAGATGGACATACACTCTTCCTATGGGTCCTTCTAGGACAAAATTTAACATTCCCTCCCTCCCCTCCCCCAAAGTATTTAGTTTCTGTAAAATTGAACTCTATACTTCTCAACTCTCCAAGACTGGTAAACTCATGCAACTCAATAGAATATTACATTTCACAAAAATCTGAACAGGTATCTGTTTGCTGAGATTGAATTTTTTGTTGTTTCCAGTTATGGAAGAATATTTTCATCATACGCCTATATATTTCTTTTCTTACCCTATCATGATAATGCAGGGTATGCAGATCAAAGCTTTGTTTATCAGCTGGTTATATGAAAGATGAAAACTGTAATATTCCCGTGATCCCATACGGGCATTCAATAAAGCAAAAGATGAGTTCCCCCTCAAAAGAAAAAAAAAAAAAAAAGAAAAGAAAAAGTATGATTCTCAAGGGCACCTATTAAAAGGACAACAATACTAATAAAAAAAATTGTATTTACTTAGAAGCATTCAGAATGTCAACAAAACAGCTGCAACTTTTTTTCTTCCTTTTGCAATTACAGAGTGGTATTCAGTTAACAGAACAACAATTATTTTTATGATGCATCAGAGACAACTGAAGATGAGAAATGAACTACATCCCCAAATATAACTAAATTTTGTGCTGTGCACCAACAAGAACCTGCTTTATAACTCCCATGCCAATTTACAACCCCCACACTGTACCAGGCAAGGTTAGTGGCCATTGAAATACCACTAAGGACAGGGCTATCTAAAGACACATTCGGTAGTGTGTTAACTATACAAAAAAAGAGACACTGTACAGTTTAAAAACAAATCTTACACAGCCTTACATTTCAATTTTTTTTTCTTTAAAAGGAGTGAGTTGTGTACAGGGGGGTTAAATGCTTTATAGACAAGAAAGAAATTGCTCTAAAAGAGACTTATTCATCATCATCATCATCTTCATCCTCCTCTTCCTCCTCCTCTTCATCATCTTCATCCTCTTCATCTTCATCCTCATCCTCCTCCTCTTCCTTCTTCTTCTTGCTCTTCTCGGCCTTGGCAACTACTTTTTTGCCTCCATCAACCTTCCCTTTGGCCCGGTATGCAGCAATATCCTTGGAGAAGAAAAGCAGGAAGAATCTCTCAAAGATTTAACCAGCCAGGAGGTCTGAGCAACCTCTAAAGAGCACTTGGGAAAGCAGCCACCCAGGCACTTGCCCTTTCTGCACATCCACTGGGGTAGGACCAGGAGCTGCAGCTTCAGCCCCGAGGCGAACTGAAGCCAAAGGGGAATCCTCTAACACAGAAATTACCCTGGCATGCTAGAACACAGTGCTTATGGCTGCTAAGGCATCTCCACTGTTAGGCTTCTGGGAACAGGCTGGAAAAGCTCCTGCCCCTGACTGTAAAGGCACAGCTGAGCCCACTATCCCACAAGCAAATCAAGTAGGGAGACCTCTTAAGGTCCCTTTCTAGCCCTACCTCGTACAATGCCTAAAGAAGCACACAGGAGAACCCTTGTTTGAGGCACAGAACTGTGATCAGCCACCCAGAACACACCAGAATGACCCAGCCTAACAGCTGCGATGTTATACCTCAGCAAAGAGCAGTTACACTGAACTCTGCCTAACAGAAGTTTACGAAATAAAAGGTGTAAGAACTTGATTAAAGGGTAGACAGTGCCACCTTCTGCATGCAATAAATTTATTCTAGTCGTTTGAAATGCAAAAAATTCAGTTCCTGTTACAGGGAAGTCAAAACTGCACCTGGAAGGCAAAGCCATAAAAGCAGTTAAGACTTCCCAACTTGGTGCCAAAACAGTAAAACAATTAGTTAGGAGAACTGATCTACAAAGCTTACACATAACAGCTACAGAGAAATATCAACACATTTACACAGATGGTCCAAATCTTCAAATATTCCCCACCCAATAAACACTACACCAACTAATCTTACTGTTCACTTGGATTCCCTTAAAGCTTAGCAGGAAATTTTGAGAAGATATACCACTAAGTCAAAGGCCAAGCAGTGAAATACTGAATATTACTGCACCTTAAAACCTCATTCGTAAGTGTAAGAAATAAAGACATTACTAGTGGAAATTAAAATACTATCTGCAAGTAAAGATTAGTAATTCTACCATTTAGAAAACATCCGAGTTGCCTTGGCTGTGTGTACCCGCCATCACCACGGAGCTGTACAGAAAGCACCATGTGGGAAAGCTTCGAGACCTGCAACTCCTCTCTGGCACATAAACGGGGCTCAAAGGTTCCACCGTGCGTGCTACAGCGCAGAAGTTTCGAAGTGGCTTTGTTTGCCAGCAGGAGAAATACCCAGAGGAAGGTGACAGCACACTATGGACAGAGGTGCCGTATGGCAGCTCTGGGTGGTCGCTGACCCTTTGTGAAGCATCGTCAGGGGATGCCAACGTGCATCCCCCCTCCTCTTCCCTTGGGTTCTACGTATTGGAATGGGAATCTGTGCTACACGCGGTTTTATTTCTAGAGGCAATCCTGTGCGCGCTACAGAATTCTACAACTCCAATTAAGATGGCAGGGTTTAGCTTAATAATTTAAAAAACTTGTATGACAAGCTGCTTCATATGCATAATTAACCAAGTTCATTACTAGAAAGGAGATGGACACAAAGTACGTCCAGGAAAAACACATGCCTCCTTCGTGTTCTGCCTCCTTTGCATCTCCTTTGTGTTTTGCCATCCCAAGAATAAACTTTAAAAATCATCTATGTGTATCAATTAGCCTAACACTCAGGGATGCTCACCAGTATGTCCAAAATTAGGGAGAACCAATTCATTCCTTACTGCTACCAACTTAACTCAAATTCTGCTGTGACCTATGGATTTAGTAATGATACAGAACCCATGGTATTTATTAGACCACCAGTGACAACCCAAAATTACAGACAAGTGTAAGCAGCTAAGGCAAAGGACTCCAATATAGCGTTATGGCAATGAACCATTTACCCCGTATGCAACCCTTTTCAACGAATATAATGAATTATGTCATTAGCATATTAGAATTTGCAACATCAGGTATTAGAGTACACAACAAGAAAAAAAAAATCTGAACTGAGGCTTGACCTCCCCAAAGCATCTCCCCTAAACGTCAGTGTTACCTTTTCATATTTCTCCTTCAGCTTAGCAGCCTTCTTTTCATAAGGCTGTTTATCGTCTGCAGCGGTGTTGTTCCACATCTCTCCCAGTTTCTTTGCGACATCTCCAATGGACAGACCAGGATGTTCTCCTTTGATTTTTGGACGAAACTCAGAGCAGAACAAGAAAAAAGCCGAACTACAGAGGAAAAATAAGAGAAGATTATTTAAAATTTTAGACTCCATTACAGCAGCAACTTCTGTGACCTTTGTTACTGTTTCTTAAGAGCATTTTGAAAAAAGCACCTGGAAGTGAGACAAACACTGACTACAAGGGAAGGTATCAGAACTGAATGAGCCACTCTGCAAACTCAACGCACCCTTGTCTGTTAAGTAATGCTGCACATCTGGTCCCATTTTGACAGGATCCTCAGACAGGCAGATTTTATATACCAGACACAGAGAAAAGCTTCAGAAATGAGAGTAAGTGAATGATACTAGGGCAGCAAATGTTATATCAAAACTGTGAGATGTGGGAGGCTGCAATCTTTGTTATGAAAGAAGGATTTCCAGACAACAGCACCAGTTTAAACAACAATAGCTTGTAAAGGAACTTCCCTGTTCCCTTCAGCATTAGCTCCATTTAAAACACACACGTATACATACATTAAAATACTGGTGTCTAGTAGGAGATGAACTTGAAACTAGTTGTCATTATGCAGTGGCTAAAGATTTAACTTTCCAAGCTGTTTTTGAGCAAGATCACCCCTCTAATCTCTTCTGTGCAAAAGCCTCCGATTCTAAACTGACTGTCAATCAAAAATTCTGCTCAAGCCAGCATGTGATGAGAGCAGAGCCTGCAGTACTCTACTGCCATATTACACTGCCCTCTTCACAGAAATTAGAAAAATCAGTCAGAATCACACAGTCTATTTTTGCATCTACTTTTAAAGGATGCCATTACTCCAACTTTGGTAGTGGGACAGCCAGCCTGAAAATAAAAGCTTAGCACTCATAACTAAAATTTCAACCTATCTGTACACCACTGGTGGAGAAAATCACATAGTCTTGCATTTCTGAAACTCCTGGATAAAATTACCATTTTATAGTACCATTACCATTTTATATTTACACCAGTGTGAAGGTCCCAAACAAGGCAACCTAAAGCTAGGAATCTACTTACGGAGGCCTCTTCGGTGCATTTGGATCCTTGAACTTCTTTTTTGTTTCCCCCTTAGGTGGTACATAGTTTTTCATTTCTTTTTCGTAACGAAGCTTGTCAGCCTTTGCCATATCTTCAAACTTCCCTTTCTCCTTAGAAGACATAGTCTGGAAAGCAATTGGAATCACAGAATACCTCAGAAGGGACACATAAGGATCAAAACAGTATTGTAAGATTCAAAAACATACCAAAGTCCATTCCGAAATTTCAGCTGGGGGAGCCAAAGGTAAGACAAGGACAATGGATAGTTACCACTCATTTCACAACTACACTTCATACTTACCCAAAACCTGAAATTTGAAAGAAATCATTTACAATCTTGAATGGTATTTCACACAAAGCAGTCATTTAAGGTTTTGTGGGGTTTCTTTTTAAGCAGATATTCCTACCTTCCATCGTTCTGAGCATTTTTTTGAGAACTCTGAGAAGTTCACTGATGCATCTGGATGTTTCTTCTTGTGCTCCTCCCGACAGGTTTGCACAAAGAAGGCGTATGAAGACATTTTACCTCTCGGCTTCTTAGGATCACCTTTGCCCATTTTTGCTGATTTTCTGTAATAAAGCAAATGAGACACCTTTAAAACTTGTACTTTCAACAAACCTACGCAGGAAGTAAGTCACAACCAAGGAGCATGCCAAACAAGACCTGCTGGAGCAGTATTTTGAAATCATACAATGGAGAGGAGATTCCCTTCTGGAAAATTTACTGAAGAGTTCTGTCATCCCTGTCTGAGGTGACCTGGATGCAAGCAACCTGAAATCTCAAAGGGCCTTCAAAACCTGCAGTTATGGTCTCCTGCAAACAAGAACTGCCTTTCCAAGCAATCTGAAGGCAGGTGCTGCAGTGGAGACTGCACACCATGATTATCACTGGTGTATTCATCATATGCTTGGGAAGAATAAACGCTACTGAAAGGAGGGGAAAAGTACCCAAGTATCCTGTCTCAGTGGCCTTCTGGATTACTGATTCTTCAGCTCATGTTTCTACCTCTTCCCCTGTAGGGCCTGGGTGCTTAATTACAAAATACATTTTTTATTATTTTCTATGCCCTATGTTACAACTCTTTTTTATGTGTACTGCAAAAGCCTGCTCTTTGCAGGTATACCTTGAAATACAGGAATTAAACAGCTCATTTGGTTGAATACGTTATAACCTACACAGGGAGAAGTACAACATTTACGTACAGCCAGCAGAGCTGTGCTCAGCAAGAGCACTATCTGACACCTTCAGGGACTGAAAAATACCTTCCTGGAACTTTCACACCCAAGTCAGACATTCAGGGTATTTCTTCATAGCTCCCTGGAAAAAGTCACTTGCACCCTGACAAGCTCTGCTTTTCAGCACGAATTAAAAGAAGGGGAAAAAAAAGTGTGAAAGGGAAAAAAAAAAAAAAAAAAAAAAGGGGCAGGCAGTGCCCGCCCGTATTGCCACAGAAGCTGTATTTCCTATCGGTCTGGCGGATAGACAGAAACAGATTTCTGCTCTGTGACTAAACACGTCCGGTTTGAAGTTTCTATCAAGTAAACAAGAGGGCTGAAGAACCAGGAGCCGCTCCTGCCTGCCATGGAGACGCTCCCAGCCCAGCCGGGCGCGGGGCTCGGCCGTGCCGGGGCAGTGCCCGCGGCTGCGGGGGCAGGTGGCTCTGGGGACAGGCGGCTCTGGGGACAGGCGCTGGCCGCGGGCAGGGCTCGGCACCGCGACCCCGGGGCTGGCGTTTAAAAACCTCCTCCTTCCCGCCATTTTGGACGCTTCCCCTGTGAGGGGGGCAGAGAGAAACTTCAGAAGTCCCTCAAGAGACCTGCTGGGGGTGAGAGGGAAGGAAGAAAAGAAAAAAAAGGAAAAATAAAAAGAAAAAAAAAAGAAAAAGGACTCCCGTTTTTAGGGAGAACATGTGTAAAGTTTTAGTCTGCGTTCAGGCGAGGGCTCGCAGCGGCGAGCACATGCCCAGGGGCCGGGCACCCACCGGGGTGCGGCTGCCCGCAGGCGGCGACCCCCGGCCCCGGCGGGACAAAGCACTCTCCCGCCGCCGCCCCCGTCCCCCCGCGGCGGGGGGGGCCGTCC